>JAMKCH010025345.1:0-44936 GCA_023653785.1 Ophioderma brevispina
TGGTATGCAATATATGTCCAGAGCTAACTCTTCAGGAATCCACTAATTGAACGTCCAGGAACAATATTTGGTTGATAACATAATTCCCATGAGTCCCGGACTGCTGAAATGGCCACGCTGCCTTTTTTGGGGGGGGGGTCACGCCCTTTTTTTGAGCGAAGTACGACTGACTGTACATCTACAGAACCGGTTGGACCGCTGAGGTTGCGAGACAACTCAAAATGTGCGGAATTGCACATTATGGGGGATACACATTATTTATCCCAAAGTCCAAGGTTTTTGGGTCACAAATAGAACATTCATATTCCTTTTCGTTCTTATACGGCAAGGTCCTCAAATGTCTGTGACCTTGAGCAATTGGGTAATATAGGTGAAAAACGTGCATTATGTAAGTGCTGTTATAACAAGTGTTTTGCTCCACAACTCAATCATTATGACGTTTGTATTGCACACAGAGCTATGGGCCATTTGAATTTCAACTGGGATATAATCAAGCATTTTTTAAGTGTTACTCCTTTTAGATTCCCGGGTGGTCAAAAATGGCCCATTGTAAACTGAAAGTATATTTTGTACCATTATGGGGGACTTCATAAGCACTACCTACATGCCTTGACCAATGAATGGGTAAAATATCAAAGATTCCCATGCCCCCTAAATTAATGAAAAATGAGACGACCCACCATGTAGTAGGGATAGAGGAATAGTTCCTTGGTAGAACACACACGTCACGATCGGAGCCTAGTTTTATGCCGTTTTACCCTAAAATAGCCGGGCTTGGAGGACCATCTCACCGCCGGGGGGGGGGTGTGGCGGCCGACGGATCCCCCACCCCCCCCCCGTATTGATACAAAAAAGTACAAACATACCTTGTATGCGTCACAACAGTGACGTCAAAGTGACGTCATGCAAAAAATCGAAATGATTTAATGAACGAGCGGTAGCCTAGCATGAGGATCAAAGGATTACACGGATTGTAATACGGCTTTATCCCGTAAAAGAGTCTTTAACTTCTAGTCTATATCATGATATCTTACACAGTACACACCAAAATTTTAGACTTTTTTTTTTTCAGTGTAACACAGATACAAAAGTATCAGTTGTCAATGCTTTTAATTGGGAGGACTTTTATCTCAGATGTTATTACTTACTCTCCATTACTTCTCTCGCTATTTCTCATAGCCAGCATAGGACCGTCGTGAAAAAGTGCGAGCTTCCGGATAAAATGTGAATTTTTACACACACGTATTTAGGTATTGATCACCAAAACTGATTGGAAGCACCTGTCATCATTCATCAACCCCTTTTATGACCTCCATCTTAAATTCCAAGGTTTACAACACAACGGTCAAAAACCACATGAAACACTGTTTTTCTTTCTCAGATAACAAGGATTCTAAAAATGTATAGTTAACATGTATCTCTAGCTTATAGTTTCAAGTTATAGGGTAAACTCTACAAAAAGTGTAACAAAGTCAGTTTCTGGTACCGTGAAATAGTTACATATGTCGATCAATCGCGAACCATTTTTCAAGCCATTTTAAGCCAGACTTAACCCGGTGGTGTGGCAGTAGATATGGTCCGCTGGCACTCATATTCCACCTACACCGGTGGAAGGACTAGGGCACTCGATTCATACGGCGGTCCGGTACGTATATTTCCATGGTGTAGGCTGTGTCACAGACTGCGAAAGATATGATCAACTTGGTACTTGCGTGAGAGATTAAGGGGGAGTATGGGGTAACCCTTGAGCAGTGAAGTTTGAAATGATTTTTCTCAATTTTCCTAAATAGTGGTATATGAACCACAGGAATGTCCAAAATTTGTGATTTTGGGCTGCGCACATCTGGGAAGTAAAAAATTCATATTCCTTTTTCGTTCTTATCCGGCGTCTTCAAAATTTTGTGACCTTGAGCAAGAATTGGGTACTATTAAGGTAGTGAAAACCGGTGCATTTGTAATGCTGTTATACAGTGTATTTGCTCCACACCTCAATCAGTTTTATGACGTTTGTATTGGCACAGAGTATTGGCCCAATTTGGATTTTCAACTGGGTATAAATCAGCATTTTAAGTGTTACTCCTTTAGATTTCACGGGTGGCAAAAATGGCCCATCGTAAACTGACAGTATATTTTTTACCATTGAATGGGGGACTTAATACACCACTAACTGCATGCCCTGTGACCATGAAATGGGTAAATATCAAAGATTTCCATGCCCCCTAAAATTAAATGGAAAAAAGGATACGAACCCCACCATGTAGTAAAGGGATCGAGGAATAGTTCCTTGGTAGAACACCACACTGTCACCTTCGGTACCTACTTTTATCTGTTTTTTAAAGAAACCTAAAAGAGCCGGGCTTTTTGACCCATCTCACGCCGGGGGGGGGGGCGGGCCGGGCGGATCCCCCCCCCCCCCCCCCATATTGATGACGCCAAAAATTACAAACATCCCTTGTAGACGTCACAGTGACGTCAAACATGAACGTCCTGGCAAAACATGCAAAAAAAATGATTAATGAACGAGCGGTAGCCTAGCATGAAACCTTCTAATAAGAGGATCGAAGGATACAAGATTGTACGTGGCTTTATATCCGAAAATATCTTACTTCAAGTCAATCATGAATATCTTATATACCCAGTAACACACAAAATTTGAACTTTTTTTCTTTCAGTGTAACACAGATACAAAAGTATCACAGTTTTCAATGCTTTAATTGGGGAGACTTTTATATCATATTTTAAACTCCATTAATTCTTCTCGCTAGTCTCATAGCCAGCAGAGGACCGTAGTGAAAAAGTGCGCGCGCCGGATAAATTGGTGAATTTTTACAACACAAGTACTTTAGGGTATTGAGCACCACATATAAAACTGATGGAAGCACCTGTCATCATCATCAACCCCCTTTTATTGACTCAGGCTTAAATTCCAAGATACACACGGGTCAAAAAAGTATATGACACTGTTTCTCAGATTACAAGGATTCTAAAGGTATGTTTACAGTATCTCTAAAGCTTATAGTTCAGAGTTATCTAGGGTAAAACTCTAAAAAAGTGTAACAAAGTCATCTGGTGACCTTGAAATAGTTACATAAGTCGCAATCAAATCGAGACCATTTCCATCCATTTAAGCCAGACTAACCCGTGTTGGCAGGATATTATGTCTCTTGACTCATATTCCACCTACACCGGTGAAGAAAGGGCACTCGTCATCATACGGCGGTCCGGTAAGTATTTTCATGGTGGTAGTCTGTGTCCCCCGACTGCGAAAGATATGATCTAACTTGGTACTGCGTGAGAGATAAGGGGAGTATGGGGTCTAAGCAGGGAAGGTTTGAAATGATTTTTCCAATTTTCCTAATAGTCCGTATATACATGTTACATCCTCATATTGTAGCCCATGTCACCAAGTTTTTAAAATTCATTCCAATTTTTTGCTCTGGTTGCCCATGGTGACCACGTAAGGCCTCTGATCGTCTAAAGCACTAGAAGAATTTAAGTAAATGAACTAAACATGCTACTGGAATGAACTTGGGTTGCATGGTGCATGGTTAAATACGCGTGAACCATGAAGCCAGATTTTTCATACCGTTGGCCATGGCAACCGGAATCGACCCAATCAATAATTTCATGGCGTACTTTGAATTTGGAACCGATTGTGGAAAAATCGGCTTCATGTTCAACTACCCTGATATTTGCTCAATATGGTGCCAACATTTCATGTGCATACAATGTAGGTTCTCTAAGTTTCGTTTGCGTTTTCGTTTGGATGGTGTGCGTATTTACGAAACGAGTTACGACCTCTAACATTAGACCCAAAATTGAGTGAGGCGCTTTTGGAGGAAATATGTATTTTTTTTAGTTAAGTTTATACTGAATTATCATAATTGTAATAGAAAGATCACGAAATCGTTGCACCATTGTCCTTTAATTAATTTTTAAAAATAAAATTTTTCTTAAATATCGCATGGTGTAAACATAAATACAAAAATCACTTACCCGATTGACAGTTTAATCTAAAAATGGAACAAATCATATGTTTTGATTTACTACTTCGGACTTACCAAATAAATGCGATTTCATTGGTGTATAAATATATATTTTAAAAGATATTAAATACAACCCATTTATGTTTTTTCAACTATTAAGTATAAGGATACATTTCGTTTTTTGTTGGCAAATTTTTGCGTACACCGCTTCACTTTGATCACAATATCTCGGGAACCGAAGTCCCGTTGCGATCGAATAAAAGCATTTTGTAGTTCAATCTCTACAGCAATTTAGCCTATTCGTTTCATTTTCCTTAAAATGGAAACATTATGTACCAATTTCAGACCCGAAAACCCCCCCCCCCCCCACTTAACGCTATCATCCTTCATAGAGAATGTGTGACATGAAAACTAAATCCTCAAATATGTCCGGAAACAATGGGTGTTCTGATGATTTTTTTGCATCAGATGGTCTCCCCTTGTACTTTGTTTTTGTTTTGAACATTGGATCGTAATTTGTGTCTGAAACCTATAGAACCTAGCGAGAAACATTAACATTTTCAATCGGGTACCTTCGGTGCGCTCACAAACACGAAACGTGAACAACACGCAATCGGCTACGGTCGCATCCATTTTTCCCACAATCCTTTCGATATTTGTCCAGTCGGGAGATTTTTACACTGGTTTCAATTTGGAAAAATCTTTTACTTTAGACGCCATTTTTTTTTAAATTTTAGAAACAAGATTACGTATTTACCGGACGGCCGTACGGGCCTACTCGATTCAGTGACGCTTCACGCAATGTGGGAGCCGGCTGTGCTCCTGGCGGACCATTTCTCCTTTTACACCGGAACGAAGCGTTATGACTACCGGATGAACAGCATAGCTTTGCAACAATGGTTTTTATTTGAAATTCTGACCCTAATAACGCGTTTTTTATAGTAAACTTATTAATGTAGATCATGCTTAGTAGCCAGTTACTATTTATACTGACCAAATTTGTGCTCATACCGATGACTTTGATGCAAAAGTTGTATAACAGCTTTATCAATGTGCTGATTCATTTGCCTGTTTTTTCACATACCGAATACCATCTGATAATTTGTACGCGTGTTCACGGAGAAATATTTTCAGAAATAACATTGATTTGATTTGCAATTCACTTCAATCCTGTATCCCGTAAATATGTCGATTATCATGATGTGCTCAGTTTTTTGGCGTATTTTTTGATATTTCAGTATTTTGATGGCCTTTTCAGATAACAGTTAACGCTATGAAACTGCTACGGTCTGTAGTCTGGCGTGCGATATTTTGTCAGAGAAAATCTTAATATTTTAACTTCTGCTGAGATTAAAATTTCTGTCAAATATTTCCTACGCCGTGTGTGGCAGCAGAGAGTCATTTGTTTGCCCGTCATAGCGCGTAAGGTTGCAATGTTTAGCCCATGTGTCCCTTCTTAGACCTGAATGACCACTGATGACCTGGATCCACGTAATCATACACACTCGGTCGTTGGGAAGGTTAAGGGGACGCCCCCCCCACAAGTTTTGTCTGGATCAACAAAGTTTCACAGCACGCCCATTTGACCTCGTTGACCTTGAATGACCCCTTAGACCTTGGCGTGACCTTTAAAATTTTCGGCATCACCACTCGACCCCCCGCCGACCAAGTTTCGCCTGGAATACCAATATTTACCCCCCATTTGACCTCCTTTGGACTTTGAATGACCCCCTGAATCCAGTATAATACAAACTCGGTCTTCGAAAAGGTCAAGGGCCCCACCCACCAAGTTTCAGGAACGTGCGAACTCTCGGTCTCTGAGAAATAGACCGCGGTCAGAGATATACAGACAGACAGACCGACCGATAGAAGATAGACACACCGGCTTAAGATGTTTGTTTGATTTATTATCTGAGACAAAAAAATAGTAATAACAATTTAACTTGTTGGAAATCACTTGTATTTTTATCAAAAGGGTTAGTACTTTCTTGGTTTTATTTTGCCAGAAATATAGATCTTAAAGAAGTCATTTATATGAGAGCGATAAATATGATAATTCCACTTATAATTATTTCTTTGATAATTCCTAAATCTGATAAATTTCCCGTTTAACTCATCAACGTCAAGATATTTTGATAACACAAATATACCTATCATGTGTTATTAAATAACTGGAATTAAAAATCATGCTAACAATAAACGTTTGCCCAGCTTACATATTGTCTTATCTGACATTTTTTACTTTTTGAGATATTTTGCAGATGTACTTATAATGTTATGGTCTATACATGCACAAAGTTTACATCTTGAGTGACCTAATAGTGAGATATTAATTACGAATTTTGATCAATAAGCTCAAAACTGCATATCGCGATTTAACATACTGTCGTATGTTTTATTTACCGTATTTTCAATAGGCGATAATTAACGATATTCGTAAAACCAGCTGTTTACACTTTTCACATACAGATCTTTGTGCGTCGTATCTGCCTCGTGCGGGAACAGTACGTGTTTTACATACTGATCTATCTGACGCTGTGAATATAACGATGAAATTAGCGTTGTAATGTGAAAATACACTTTTTTTTTTTTGCGGTTTCACATTACAGACTTACTTATGACTTTGTAAGCTTTATATCAGGAATACTATTGCACTTTCAAAACTCAGAGCAAGTTTAAACTTAGAATGTTTTCTTTCATATGCAAAATTAAAAGTAAATTGTAATGTTTAATTCCATAGTACCACCATGAAAGCTCCGTTAGAATTCAATTACGATTTTCTCGAAACGGCATTTTCGTCAGATAATACCGTATGTTATGTGGGCGACGAATGAGTGTTGGTGGTTCATATAGGAAACGTAATGTTAAGGGTCCGTTTTTGAAATCAATTTCATATGTTTACATAATGGTGATATACTGTTTTGTTACCAAATAGACATTTGTTTGATGTATTGCATCATGGGCCCTGTTAATGTATGAACTTTAAGGGATGACGTGAGTTCAAGAGGCATTTTAACAACGTGCGCTCTTAAGGCAACGGAGGGTGCATTACGCTCTCAACCAATAAACACCAATAAAATACACCCTCTCACTACAACGCGAGCCAGCTCACCAGCGCCACTCTTACATACACCGGTCGACATAGAGTGCAACAAACTATGTGCCGTTCACTATGGCACCCTCCACTTATCAAATCTGGGCGTTTTTTCCCGCGCATGTCGAACTTCACGCGCTGTTGTAGCGTAGTTTCCCTCGCCATATTGTCGAGTGGCAGCGTTATTGCGGAAAAGATACTCATGCTCATCCATGCGTATAGGCGGGCGTTCGAGCCCTGTGAGATTCAGCTATCTTGTAATTTCCCCTGTACACGAAATTAAACCCACTAGTTGTCCCCGATTTACCCCTGCGATATTTGGGAAGCTGATCCCGGCTGCGATGGTTTCTCGATGTATGTTTGGCTGATAAGGGAAGCGCTGATCCCGATCTCTGCATCCCTTGAAATGATGCTAACTGGTTTATGGTATGATTGTGCCACAGTGATCAGCGACCATTTGGTCCAAAAGCGCTTTAGGGCCAATAGCATAAGGCGCTATATAAATCTCTGCTATTAAATCTCTGCAATTATATGTCGGTTTGCACAGGCGCTATCTGTCCAGTTTGCCCCTCGATACAAATCGAGTTTTTTGGCTCTCTATATGGTGAGTTTGACATAAATCATGTCCGCATTTTCCCTCATGTCCAGAAAAACATCATGCCGAGTTTTCAAATCATGGCGAGTTTTCCCGCGCATGTCGGGGTTCAAGCGCTGTGTATCGAGATTTTCTCGCCACATGTCAGTGTGCAGCGTAGCGTATATTGTGTCGAGTTTACAGCGCTATCTTTCCAGTTTGCCCTCTATACATCGAGTTTTGCTCTCTATATGGTGAGTTTGACATAAATCATGTCCAGTTTTCCTCATGTCCAGAAAAAAATCATGCCGAGTTTCAAAATCATGGCGAGTTTTCCCGCGCATGTCGGGGTTCAAGCGCTGTGTATCGAGATTTCCTCGCCAATGTCGAGTGTGCAGCGTTATATTTTTGTCCGAGTTTCAGCGCTATCCTGTCTGTCCATTTTTGCCCTCTATACATCGAGTTTTGCTCTCTATATGGTGAGTTTGACATAAATCATGTCCAGTTTTCCTCATGTCCAGAAAAAAATCATGCCGAGTTTCAAAATCATGTCGAGTTTGCCTCATGTTGAGAAAAAATCATTTCCAGGTTGCACATGTTGAAAAAAATCATGTCCAGTTTTTTAAAACTCGGCATGATTTATTCTGGACATGATTTATTCTGGACATGATTTATGAAACTCGGCACATAGAGTTCAAACTGGATAGGCAGCCCTGTAAACTCGACATATAGCAGGGTGGGTAACACTCGATATACAGTGCATGAAACTCGACATGCGAGGGAAAACTCGCCTGATTTGATACGTAGAGCGTGCATACTTCCCGGTGAAGGAGAGCCACCTAATACAACACACCAAGGAACGGAGAGTGCATCAAACAAATCCAAAGAGCGGCGATGTGTGCTCTCACAGCGACAGAGGGCCACTGAACAAATCCACTCACACGGAGACGAAGAGTTCAATCAACCACGTGCGCTCTCACGGCGACGGAGGGCGCAAAACTAAATATTGGTGGGTTCGGTTAGTATGATGTCTCACAAAGGGTACACTATGAAATTTATGGCTTAACATGACCATGTATGTGAATGAATTATGCAAATTGAAGTGATGCATGGTAATGCTAACCCATTACCATGCTTATCAACACAGGCTCTCCAGCGAATAGGGCGGGAGCTCTGTGCAAATTCGTCCAGGATTTAAAAAACTTAGAATTTTCTCCGGCCTTGCTAGGCCTAGCGTGTAAATGAGGTTATGGACTGAGTTATTTAGGGAACCTGTTTTGGCCAGACAACTATTTAAAACCTATGATTGTAGCGTAAGGTGTGTACCAACCAATTCCATACACACATCCAAGTGATGACCATCTTAGCCAAGAGTAGTTAAAAATTTGAAAATAAAGTTGAGCCTGGAAGTTGTTAAAGTCAATATTACCATCAAGTGGCACTCTTTATAACAGTCTGGTATAATCTCGGGATCGGTGGGTTCCGCCCTCACCCAAACTCACACAAAGTCTGGTGTCAGCCGCTTGGGTGCCGTATGCGTATACGCCTTATACCCTACCACACGATGGCACTCCCTGGCTAATAACCTGCCTACACCATTGTTCGATTTCTAACTGCAGAAACCTATGGGCAACCACTGTCAGTGGGTTTATGACACCTTTCCATCGTATAGTACCGTAAGTTGACATGTTGATTTGGCCATCTCCACAAACAAAGGGAACCCCGTCCAAATGCCGGTAATTTCAGAAAAACAATTCATGGACATTAGCATAAGTGGTTCATTGATATCGAGAAATGATATGTTTTGGGGCTTAATCACTAACGTGCATTAATACCTAATACCTTAAGCTGATGTAGTACAATTAGTTATAAAGAGTTGGATTCTACCCCCTAACGATCCGTAAATGCACTTTCGAAAAAAAATCACGGAGTGGCCCCCGCATTGGATTTGGGGAAAAACAACCCTACCTCTCTTTTTGCGGTTGTCGTCAGATTTACCTCTAGGCACGTTAGGGATCTAAACAGTCTTTTCTCCATCAAGCAGGACTCTGGAAGGCAACACAATGGCATCATCTTAATGATGAAATGTACTGACCGCTATTTATCGTCGAGTAGGTTAACCATCAATAATATCCCCATTTTAATGGAGGCCCCCAATTGGTCAAAAAGTTTGAGATTTTATGTACGGTTGCATTGTAACTGGTTAGTAAACAATACCGGTGAAGGTATAGCTCGAAAAATGTCTATGTGTCTCAAACGAAGGAGTTTGGTAATTAGAATAATAATATCGGAGGTCTCCGATAATAATTCAACGGTGCTGGGACTCGGCCTTCCAATATAAATTGCCGGGAAATAGCACCATGACAGTGTCTACGATCATACATAGTGTTTTTATGGGTTCAAGAAAGGTAGAGGTCATTTTCTTTGAGGTCCATTTTCTTTGAGTGGTACTCATTAGCATTTCCAGCTCTGTCATTAAAGTACATCGCTTATTTTGTGTATATACTCATTCTGAAATTGTTTGAGCATCTCTGCGCAGCAGTGCGCAGGTATGAGGGGTCCTAGACCAATACCACATATCGTATGCAAAAAAGGCAGAGGGGGAAAAAAAAAAAAAAAGGGGGGGTGCTCTTCAAAAATGGGGGGTGTGGACAAAGAGAGAGGAGAGAAGAGAGAGAGAGAGAGAGAGAAGAGATATAGAGTATAGTATATATTGATATATATATATATATAGATAGATATCATATATCATATAGAGTATATATATAGGAGATATATATATATATAAAATATATTAATATATATATATATATAATAACCCTATATCGCACCATTGGGAGACACTGATCTTGTTATGTTACTAATTGAATACGTTGGGAAGGACATTTACTGTCTCCCTACGTTTCCTTAGAATGCGGTTTATTTCGTCAAAGGATATGAATTATTAATTTATGCAAATGAAGGGTAATCCACTAGAATAACAAAGGATATAAATTAATAAGTAAATAATATAAGAGCTATTATAAGCTAAGGCATTATTCAACGTCTCCCTAATATACTCATGTGTAAGTTGGAATATATATATATTGTACATATATATATACTATATATATATATATAGTAATAAAGTTGGCTGCGTAGGCATGGTATAGATTAGAAAAAATGAGTTAATATGAGTCAGTGCCGGTAAAAACAAAAAAAAAAAATGGTCCAATGCGAAATATAGACTTATTAGAAGAAAACAACAGTTCGGGCATCGACCTTCATACAGGTTAAGTAGGGCGATGAAGGCGATGCCCGAAACTGTTGTTTTCTCTACTAAATTATATACCATGCAACTGCAGAATTCAAAGCAGCTGGCCCCCTACGATGGAAATTGCTTAGTAAAGTCCGTGTCTACAAAGCCACCATCACGCATGCGAAACATCCAAAGTCTACATCGGAATTGCTGGAAACCTTCAAAGAAAGTTTACACAACCATAAGAAAGCTTTCAAGCTTGAAAAGTACGCAAAAGGATAGCCGCGAACTATCTAAGTACGTGTGGCGCTTGCAAAAGAGCATACCATCTACGCCTTGCGCTACACATGTAAAAAAACGAACACCAATAAGCGCCCAAATCAGCGCCCAGTGCAACCTCTGCATAGAAGAAAAGTTAGCCATCATAAAAGCACAAAGACAACGCTATTAACAAACGATCAGAACTTGTATCGAAAATGCGAACAAGAGCAAAAAACAAAACGTGTCACCTCCGCCTTTCTATCTTACCAAATTTCCTGCGTCCGCGTTTTGCATAACGCGCGAATTAAGCGCACAGCACAAACGCGGCCGCGGGGGGCATAGTAAATCGGTAACCAGAGAAACTGCGTTTGTTGGTTATTATAAGGGACATTCACCTGACGATCGCCAAGGGCGATATATCGCGTAGCCGGTTATGTACATGTAAACGTTTATTGCCATGACATATTATACTTTGAGCATGTCGCTTTTATAACGGGGAAATTTGCAAATCATCCGTTTCTCATGAAAACTAGGAGAGGTTGTCCTTCTTTCCTTATCTGGCGAGTCCTTGTATTTTCTTGCATCGACATCTTACAACATTGTTTAGTCGTTGTGTATGCGCAACCAATACATGTTTACGTAAATTTTACTGAAATGAAAAAGCAACAGTATTTTTAATCAGGTCTAATGATTATTTTACATATTCACTCACCGCTAACCTTCGGAACTGCTATTTTGAGTGAAAAATAGTTTGGTCTGAAAATTTCAGGTAACAATTAGTGTATCGCTACAAGCTTTGAAGTGAAATTTTAAACATTTACCAGGGAAAGACAAAATCTGTGTCTAAATGATTATGAGATCTATTTTAATCCTGTTATATCTTTTCTTCCGTTTCTTTGATTACATCCATTTGGGCGCTGACTGAGCTGCTGCCACTCTCTTTTCTTCTCCTGAAAACAACTGTGTTGTGTGTTTGAGTGGTTTATAGTCCAAAATAATTGGATGATTGACCCAAACAAATCTGCAACAGAAACAATTTGGTGTTAATATCTTGAAAATAGTACAAAAATAATATATATAAAGTCTACCAAAATCAACCTAGTGGAACATGTAGAAATAAGGGGGCAACATTTGTACAGGGGTTAAAAAATTAGAATGTTCGAATTGATTTAAATGATGTTGTACCAATTTATTGGGCTACTCCTAAAGGTTTAAAAAAAGGTCTAGTTTCGCCTGTCTTCTACGCGTTTCTAGTTTTAGTAGTATAATAGGCTCAGAACAGTTCAAGGTCATCCTGGGGTTAACTGTAAAAAATTTCATAGAATGGTTCCGATTTTGATCGGACTGGATGTAAACTGTTAAAGTTGGTCCACGAGGATAAGTAAATGTAAATAGATTCTTTGTTGTTTTACTTTCTATATAAGAATTACAGAGCTTTGACTGTGACCTCAATATAAAGACCCTGTAGCCCCCAGTCACCATTTTGCGTTCCAATATGCAATACGAAATATTATAGATGGTGCATACAGTATATTTTCGGGTATGCACCATTAGACGGAACAATGTGACACCATTTTTTTAGTAACGAAGATATATCTGAAAATTACCCCCATTATGACCTTGAACCTTACTTGACTCAAACTATTGAATTACATCATGCAGATATGGCAAAACTATACCTTTTTTATCTGGAAATGTACCGAAACACGTGGCATTACTTTTAAGACGCGTTTTGATACTGTCATCTCTTTGACCCCTGTATAAACCTTACCCCCTTAAAAAATTTATGTCCCACTCCTGTGATTTTAGTAGACCTTTGATATGTGTTTTTAAAGGTAGTCTCAATACAATTCTGTCTGGCATCGATTCTTAGTTGCAATTAGGTTGGGGTAATGGCCGCCATTTTCATTCTATTTTGTCTGGCCTTACCAGCCCATCCCTAACTGCCCTTCAACATTTTCTGTTACATTGAACTTTTAGAGTATGGACAAATTTGCTCATGTTTCTGCTCTGGTTTGAAGTTTCATCATAGTGAATTCATGATTTGTTTTTATTACTACACCTCGTATCTGGATTTTGGCTGCCTATGTTACTGTATATATATCCATTGCATGTTTGGAGTCTTAGGACTTGTCATAACTCAAAAACCCATCAGGATTTTGTAACCTTCATATTGTATACACACCCCATGTATTTAGGATTTGAACAAATCCAATATCAAGAGAGGCTATCATTACTACTCAAGAGTGTTATACACCAGTCCAAGAACTCACAGAATGGATTGTTCCAATGGGACAGTACACCTTCAGCTCTACACAGCACCCCATACTGTTTGAATTATAGCAAGGTGAAAGCTTGCACTTGCTCACAAATCTAAATGGGGTGCCAAAGAGACTAAACCACTGCTAAGGAGTTTGGGTATCATACATACAGAAGCAGACGTGGTGGTTCTCATATGCGGAGTGTTGTAAACTTCAAATGTGGCAATATCGCAAAGATTGACTCAGCCTCTAAGTCGGACGACTCGCCTGGACGTGCCTCAAACCATAACAGTTCATATAACCCCGTGTTGGACCGGAAGCCTAATGTTTCCCATCAAACTCATGCTAATCTACACAACCCTTAAAATCATAGCTCGTGATGATTGAAAATTACAGTAAACTCATAGGTTGGAACGCAACTCTATGAGAAAACAAGACCGATTACCTTTGTGAATATATCCTGATAAGGACAGACATAAGGGTATTGTGACTAGTGGGCAAAGAAGGATTGATTTGGGTTCTCAGTGATGTTACAAACCTGGCTAGAATCTTGAATATCGCCGTGGTAGTCAGGAAAGTATGGAGGTGATTGTTTTTATCGTAAATTATCTTGACCAAACTTGATTTCAGCCAACTACATTGAGCTTGCTGCATTAATGATTCCTCCAAAGAGTTTCGCCTTGTTGTGTATAGGCTCCTCCCTCAAAACGGGAATGGTTTAAAGACACATGTTTTCTTTCAGAATTCAATGAATTCATTGCAGAAATTCACCTGCTCACTGGAACATTTATAGTTGGTGATTTAAACTTACACTTAGACAAACCAAATAACTCTGAGAAGTTGCTAAGTTTTTGGATTCTCTGAAGGATTGCTGGTCTTACTCAGCTGTAGATCAGCGCAACATGGTGATCAAATAATGATCTGTATAATCCCGGCCCAGTGAGTTTCTTCTTTAGATTGCAAAGTGCTTGATACTCCGTACACTAGAAAACCATCTAAACACCATGTCATCAAATTTCCTATAGTGCTAACATGTCGCAAACTAGTACTTTCTTGTACACGTATTATAACGATGTATAGACAGTACTGCTTAAGGTGATTTGGTGAGATTTCAAATCATTCTTTCACTAGTGATATTAAAGCCAAGTTGATTTTTATATCAGGCGCCAGAATGTTCTTGCTGATCCATGGTCCCTCATTGACATCCTTCAGCATGTTTTTTAAGAGCAACCCTCAATGGTATACTAAAAACGTTCTCCTTGCGAGACGTGACCGTCGCAAATTGAAAGGAAATGCGGAAAAATGGTAGTATGAAGATCGTCAAAAGTACCTTAATTCAAATCCTCATTTATCAAAATGATTCGCATGAGAAATGCGAAGTATTATTGAGTATTACATTGCCAAACTGAAATCAGCGATACAAAAGATTGTTTAGAACATTGGAATACATGCTGAATCAGTTTTTGTCTTTGCCCTTCTTGTGACTATATGAAATGCTTACTAAGCAATGCTTCAGTAATTACCATTAAAGAGAATTGTACTATCAGACAGAATGATGGATTTCAGCAACCACAATGGATAATGTCGCTAACCAAAGCTAGCCATAAACACCAATGCGGGGCCTTTTAATGGGTTAAAATCACCTGCGTCTGACTCAATTCTCACTCGTAGTGGGGATGATGTGCCAAACTCTGGGAAATCACCCAATAATCATGTGCTAGACCCAGGACAACTGGCTTGTTAAAGAGAACAAAGACATCATGCTGCCTGTGGGTAGTGTGCCATGTGAAATACATCTTTTGTCACTGGATATTTCTACTCCTTTTAAAAGAAAAGCTATCGTCACTCGGGTCCTGAAGAAACAAGGCATGGATGTTAAAACAATCTTAAGAACTGTAGACCTGTCAAACCACAGCCTTTTCTTCCTAAACTTATGAAAAAAATATGCTTTGGTAGTGTATAAATAATCATGGTTCGTAATAATAAGCTTGCCCAAGTATCCGTCTGACACAGCACGGAGGAAGACAGCCAGGCCACAGCACGGGGACAGCCTGGCATGAAGGTCAAGAGTGACATGAATCCTATTGACAATCAGCAGGCTGTCTTCTGGTGGCTTGACCTGTCGGAGGCTTTGACACATTGATCATTTTAAACATGGTTGGATAGTGTTTTGGTATTCGTGATAAGATCGCGAATGGTTTTATTCATACCTGAGAAACCGCACAAACAGGGTAAAAGTTGCTGGTTCTGAACTTCTGATTTGCAAAAACGCTAAACTGGCCTCCCACACGGGTTCGTTTAGGCCCACAGTCATTCGCATTTACCACTTCCTCCATGCCGACAGGCCTAATGAAAACAAAACATAAATAACAAATGAAATTCGGAAAAAAATTTGATCATTGATTTGTTTGAAGATTTTTTATTATATTATTTTATTTTTAAAAAATTGAAACTTTGTGACACATAAAATATAACTTATTAAAATATTATTATCTTTTTTTTATAAATTTGAATCATGGAAATAAAATAAACATATAAAATAACTTGAATTATTTTTTAGTGTATAATCTTTTTTTGTTTTAAGCATGGTGACACATGAAATGCCACTTCTACGCTGACGACATACAACTGTTACATTTTCATTCATGTCCACGTAATAATTGAACTGGACAAGGGCCTCTGCACTATTATTCAATGTAATCACAGATAATCAAATTTGGATGGGACCACAAATGCTTCGTTAAATGAAACTAACTTAAACTGAGTTTTTGTCATATCCAGTCCTCGATTTGAACAGTCTTTATCAGAGGTGAAGCTAACATGGGTTCTGAACATGATTGTTTATTCTTCTACCAAAGTTAGAACCTTGGGTTGGGTTCGATACAACGCATCTATGTCACATAGGTCTATCCATGTGCAGGTGTCAATAAAGTCCACCTTCGGTTAAAGCCTGGACCAGAATTTCTGAATGCCTTTTGAGAACATGATTTTGATGATTTGGTATGTATAAATTTTGAGCATTCACGTGTGTAATCATGAATTGCAATTTTGGCATGTTTACCAAAATATCGATCTAAAGGTTACTGGCAACTGTTTATTATAGTGCTAGACATTAAAATGCCATGTTAATTTTGTAGGTATCAAAAACATTTAATATGCTATAGCGAGAGAAAAAGGGCTCGCGGATGGACTTCTGTAATGACTATTAGAAATTGTTATTAAAGCCCCCCATTTTGTTATCTACATTTTGTAAGTAGACATCTAAGGCCAATTCCCCCATATAGAATACCATAATAATATGCGGCAGAATAAGTGTACAATACGAGTATACAGAGTATACGATCTGGTACAAAAGTGTATCTTGTTTGAATACACCAAATATTCCTTGATATTATTTTAGACAAAGCACTAATATGTTGATTCCATGTTAAATGTATACAGATATCAAAATTTGGGGATCGGACCAATCGGTGTCAAGACGCAGTCCGAGCCATAGTAAAATCAAAGGTTGATGATGCCAACTCTCTCTATATGGAATATATCGAAGACTTGAATAAACTTCAACGTATCAGAACCATGCTGCAAGCTCATCTTAAGGCAAAAAAATATGGACCATGCCAGCCTAGTTCTTCGTGAAAATCACTGGTTACCCTCGCTATCGCATCCAATTCAAGACTCTTGACTATTGTTTAAACAAATTTTTCCTGGAATCCAACAAAATCGGCCATCTTACATCACTGAACTCATTCAGCCTTACATTACCAGCAGAAGTGGATACGGCCTGCTCAGGACAACCATGCTATTTGTTGTTCCTCACCGGAACATGACCGTACTCAACTGGTCTTAAAGCTTCTATTTTGCTGGACCTTCTCTCTGGAACAAACTCTCCCTCCCATATCCGTCATGGCTCAACACTGCAACTTTCGGTCTCTTGTACAGGCTCACATATCTGATCTGATTTTGTTTGTTTGAGTGATTTGTCTCTTATCTTCGTTTGGTCAAGCGCTGTGATCTTGGTTTGTCTGTTAACGCGCTGGTTTATAAGTGGACCCCTCATAGTTAGTAAATATGTTTTTTCATCGATTGGTTCAAACCCAAGTTAATTGGAATTTTCGGACCTAGTATTTTATTTTTCCGTATGGCTGCAATGGGCCATTTGAAAATTACTTTCTACACTTCTCTTCGCGTCCAATATGTGTGCCTCTGAACTTGACAGAACACGATAAATAATCCTTTCTAAAGTTGTCATTTCGTGATTTCCTCACCTTCTGTTTTATTCCTGGTTGGCTGGGATAGCTTGAAAAAAGCTTACTCATAACATTTTAGAAGTTGATTTCCACCTGCGGGTTTGCATTATGAGCAATTGCTTATTCCTCCATCACCCACGGTCCCATAGGCCCTGTGCCGCTGTGCTGTTTGCTACCAAATTGCAACTTAAGATTAGATACCGTGATTACTAGGCCTAACGGTTCAGATAATATAAAAACCACCTCACGGTTGTGGATCACGAATGCCCCTGGCTACATTTTATGACTTTTTGTGATTTGAAATTATAACAGTATAAAATAGCAATACTGAATGTTGAATATGATACAAAATTAGATTAATACATACAGGACTAGTCATCTCCACGTTATGTATTGTTTTTGCATGGCTACATGTAGCAAACAAAAGTTTTTCTTGTAATATACAGATTTGTTTAGTTTAATAATTCTTTCCTTTTCCTTTTACAACAAAGAATAAATTTTCTTTTGATAGGTTTTTCGCATCCGTAACAAGGGATTGCTCATTTTTTTGTTGTTTATTTATGCTTAGACATCTGTAATAGCAATAGAGATTGCACATCTTGATGTGGTTTCTTAACCTAACGACGACGACTAAAACACTATTTATGACTTTCCATGGGGTGTCTAGTCCATCCACTCATAACCCTAAACGCGACCAACCCGCTCCGGCTCTTAGTCTACAGCGCTGCTGAATTATGCCGCCCGGCAGGGTGCGCTGATAGCTCTCACACAAAAAGCTGGACACAGTACGCAAAGAGACAGAGAACCATTACTACTGCATTCGTCCTACTTCCTCGGAGTATCTACCAGTGCTTTTCGGTATTGCCGCCTGCAGTGCTTCGGAGAGACATCACACCTGGGATAAGGGCTTTGCTGGACCATCCGCTCTAGCTGCAACCTGTCAAAGAATATGCACACAACTCGGCACACAGAGACTGCGCTCTCGTCGCCTTGTCTGTCCGACACGCGGCTAAGCTCTCCAGCTCCCGTTTCCCCGCTTACAGACTGGAAAACTGCCCTGCCAGGCTAGATACCCCAAGACCAGACCAATTCATTAGTCACATAATGGACAAAGGAACTGAACTCCCCCCTGGGTGCAATCAATCTCCAGCGAAGGACTCGGATCACCTGAACAGATTCCGCACAAGTCGCGTTTCAACAGCAATAATGCCCCGTGGGGCTGCGAACATCTCCAGCCTGCCAACGTGGCTCTCCATCATACATATAAAACTGATCCCATTCTCCATGAGTGCCCCACCTTTCGTCCTCCGTTGATATTAGACTTCTCAAACCCCCAACAATCAAGAGTAGGCTAGATCCACCAATCCAAACCATTCAGTTGCTGCCTCATACGCAAAAGAAGAAGAAGATTTCAAAAGTACATGATGCGCTGTAATACAACATGTTTTAAAACAAACCGCAAATGTAGTTCACACTTCGCAAAGTACCAGAGTAAGTTCTTCGAGGCAAATGTTCAAGTGACGATTACTAGGACTAGTAGGAGAACGAGCATCAAAAAGGCACAATAGCTACGGATGGAACTATATTTACGTAAATTCACTTTTACACAGTGTTAAGATCATCCAACAATCATACTCTCATCCCAAACCAATGCAGAACAGAAACAATCCGCTACTTTTTTTTAATCGTATCTCCAAGTCTCGGAACACTCCCGCCTACTCACATTTCGAACAATGTAGAACAGCTTTGTCGACCATGAGCGGTCCACATCACTGTTTTCATGGCTTATATTTCCTACTTGCAATAATGATAATAATCAACCGTATAATCCTTAACTGGTTGTGTTCTTTTCTAGTTAAAGTCCTTTTCAGAAGACCCCTTACTCAGAAGACCCACTATTCAGAAAACCCATTACCAGAAGATACCCACTCAGAAGACCCACTAACCAGAAGACCCACTATTCAGAAAACACATGACTCAGAAGACCCACTATTCAGAATACCCATTACTCAGAAGACCCACCTATTTCAGAAAACCCATTACTCAAAGACCCATTACCAGAAGAGACCCACTATTCAGAAACCCACTACTCAGAAGACCCATCCGCAAAGACCCACTAATTCATAAACCCATTACCCAGAAACCCTATATTCAGAAGACCCATGACTCAGATACCCACTTATTCAGGAAAAACCATTACTCAGAAGACCCACTATCAGAATAACCCATTACTCAGAAGAACCCACTAATTCGAAATCCCATTACTCAAAGACCCATTACTGAAGACCCACTATTCGAAACCCATTACTCAAAGGTCCGGCCTTCTGAATAAAGGGATTTCTGTAATAGTTGGCTTTTTGTTGTATTTTATTTACTCAATTACCCTACTCAGAATGTTTTGTTGCCTGACTGCCTAGTTTTCTGATTATGGGTGCTTCTGATCACACCACCCCCGAAAAACACAACCCATTCTCAAAGGCTGGCTAATCCGAATTCGGATAGTGGGCTGTTTTATGTGATAACGGCTCGTTATATTCAGAAGCCCCTTCAGTCAGAATATTTTCTGACAAACGTCAGAATATTTTTCTGACAACGGCCTTCTTAGTAATGGTTTTTTCTAAGTTAGCAGAACACTTAAGGGGCTGGGAAGTGGGTCCATCATCTACAATGACTTCTCTTTAACATACCTTCTTTTTGACAATTAGCGATATACAGTGTAAACTGTCCCTTGGATCACTGAATCAGAAACGAAATTGAGATGGTGATTTTTATTCCTTTTTCATGAAAATGTGCAACCTTACAATTGCCATAACCAATAAATGGTAATTATAATATTTATTATTATTGATAAGTTTGGAAAAATGGTTACTTCGGCGAAGTATGTAATCAAAATGAACAATTTTACCTTTGAAACAACCCATAGCCAACAAGCTTTGAATCCTAATAGGATTGAGGCTGTCGCTTGGAACATAAATGATTCAACCGCTCTTTATCATTTTGGCGATAAACATATGAGGTCTTGACTATTTATTGTTTCTCTTTCAAAATTAAAAAATTAAAGTTTTGCAGATTTCGGAAACTTGTGTAGCTATTTTGTCTTCGAATTGTGTCTACAAAATTGATAAAACCTCCTAATTCCATATCCCTGTATAACACGTTAAAAATGTCGTATTGTTACCACAACGTTACATTTAAATTACGGTCAACCGCGGTACCTCACAATCTCCACCCTTAAATACTGATATGTGAACATAATTACAATTTGGGATCGAAAACTAAATAATAGGGTGTCCTTAAAATGTTTGTAATATCTGATTTTTGCACATTGGGTGGGAAGATATACGGGAACAATACGCACAAATTCATATGAAGCGGAAATTTGATACGGTTGCCACGGTCACCATGGATAATTGGAATCATCATTGGTTCGAAAATGAAAAAAACTAAGTCTTCATGTTGGTAGATCTATTTGTACTTTCTGTACAAATTTGTATTTTCGTATTTACGAAACAATACAGACCGATAAACCATTTTTTCGTTAATTAAGGCCGCATTTCATACCAAATATTAAAAACTGTATTATTTTTGGTTGTTATTGTAATTGATATTATAATTGATATTGAAAGAAGCATACAAATTGTATAGCATCCTTTCTCTCTCGGTAATTCAGGCATAATTTTTATATATTTATATACGTTCGTTCTTCACTCACAATACTGATCATCTCATAAATACGTGTCTCGAAGACAACGCAAATTGAAAATCTTCCCTTCGGAATACGCTCGAAACATACCGATTGCGTCATTTACTACCAGGCAAAGGAAATATCATCAATAAAACACTTCAGAGTTTTATTCAGTGGACAAATAAATGCTGGTTATCTAGCCAACACTGTTTAAGGCCAAACAAACAAGTTTTGTCTCGAAGACCGCGCATTTTGACCGCATATTTTTTTTTTTGAGGTTTTAACTCACTTTATATTTTTCGTAAAAAATTCAGAAAAAATTAATATTTGGCCGCTACTCTGCCGAAGAGTTGAAAAAAGTGGGCCAAAATTGGCATTTAAAAAAAAGAAAAAAAAAACTGCATTTCGCATAGCAGTTTTCTATAAAAACCCTTCCATTTCGTATTGTGATTTATTCACATTCTTGATGAGAACAAACTTTTTTGGCCTCGATGACTGTAACTTATAGATCAGTATGGGAACGAAGATTTGTTAGTTTTTCGAAACGATGTCCGAGATAGAACAAATAGACCAGTATGTGACGTATTCATCACTGTATTATAAAAAAGGCGCATTGTCCGTATCAGTGCCTCACTTGAGATGTCTATGGTCCGCATAGCCCTGTTGTGACGCAGATTTATTTGATATTGATCGGTATGTGATGAAGATATTATATGTATCTTATCGATTTCTTAAATAGAACCCAGATAGCTCGGTATGTACCGTATTCATCGCGTGTTAAAGTACGCATGTACGGTATTTTTAGTACATCATCACATGTGATCTATGTCAGATAGCGCTGTATGGTGAAAAATAAATTTGAATTAATGCCCAAGAATCAAATTTGCTATTTATTGCTTTAATAAAATGGCAAAAAGGGCCCGCTACTCAGAAAACCCGTTACTCAAAAGGCCCGTTATACTCAGAAAATTCTGAATAGTGGGCCTTGTGATTAGTGGGTCTTCGGATTTATAGGGTCTTCTGAGTAACGGGTTTTCTGAGCAGAGGGTGTCCTCAAAGATTCGTTAATCAGAAGGTCCTCTAGTCAGAAAAAAATATTCTGACTAACGGCCCTTCTGAGTAACGGGTTTTCTGAGTAGCGAGTCTCCTGAATAATGGGCCATTTTAAAGGAAATCCATCCCACTATTCCGAATTCTGAATAGCGGACCTTCTGTTGGGTAACGAGTTTTCTTTATTATCATGTTTAGTTTGTAGAAGCGTGTTTAGGGACTTCACTTCCTGAACCTGTGTGACTATTTTGGGCTCTCCCTTTGCACCACACTTTTAATTTTTTGATGTGAATAATGTGCAATAAAGATAATAAACTAACTAAACTGATCTGAATTTCAACATCAGAACTGGTCTGGTTGAAATCACAAATATGGCTCGCCACACTTTCCTCCAGGAAAACTGTTGCTGTGCCTTGAAAGAGCCGGGTAAGCGCAGCATACCCAAGTGAATCTTCCTTAAGTGATGAAGTGGCGGATTTAAGAGTCAGCAGCAGCTGACAGAGCCCATAAAACATTAATTTCAGGTCTCACAGACACCCCCCAGTTGCAATATAAAGTGTGACATTGCGTCACTTCGCGACGCTAAAGGGCCCCACCTTATAGTGTAGTAGATAATCATAAACATCGTGCACTTCTGGACAAAAGCATGAAACTTGGCACAGACATTGCTGGAGGTGTACAAAGCAAACTTAAGGAGTGCCCAAAAATCGGACCTCAGTAATGACGTCATAGGCCCCGCCCCCTTTTTTGCATATTGCTTAATTATGTCAAAATGGAAATTCTTCAGAAACCTATCATGTGTGGTATCAAATTAAAGCCTAGAACATAAAGATTGTCTTAAAGATACTTTTAGTAGGGTATTTTAGCATTTGGGGTCAATATAGGTCATTAAAGGTCATTTGAGGTCATTTGATATCAAATTTCAACAAATTTGTTATCAAATTTCACCACATGGCGTGCATACAATAAAGGGCAGTTCCGTAATTATGTCAAACAAATTTTGACATTGTAAAAAAATAAAAAATCGTCCAAATAATTTGATTTTTGTTTCATATCAAAGGTAAATACTATGTAGTTTAATTCCATATCACAAATAATTAGTCTTTTTTGATAACCCATAATGTCTCAACGTCCCCTCTGACATTTTCAGGAAACAATTTTAATGCATGGAATTGAAATCCATGCGGTTTCTGGCAAAGATCCTAGTCATGCAGAATGGTGAAAGTATTGTGCATTTTGGGTGAAAAGTACCAAATTTGGCACAGAGGTAGCTATTGATATGCTAAACAAATCTGGTCTAGGGGCCAAATTAATTTCCTTCCAATATGGCCGCCATTTTCAAAATGGCCGCCACCCTATAAAAAGGCATTAATATATGGTTCAAACATAATTTAAACTTTATTATATAGGTCAGATAAGTCTTGGTTTAACTTTTTAAATCAATATTTTTGTTATTTCACCAAAATCGTAGTTTAATTCAAAATGGCGGTCACACATTGGAGCCTAAATTCAAGATGGCTGCCGCGCACAGGAAAAAGCTGCTTATAAAAAAAAAAAAAAAAAAAAGTAAAAAAATAAAAAATCGTCCAAATAATTTGATTTTTGTTTCATATCAAAGGTAAATACTATGTAGTTTAATTCCATATCACAAATAATTAGTCTTTTTTGATAACCCAGAATGTCTCAACGTCCCCTCTGACATTTTCAGGAAACAATTTTAATGCATGGAATTGAAATCCATGCGGTTTCTGGCAAAGATCCAGGGTGATAGTGCTTCCAAGCACTCTGTGTATAGCACGGAAGTCTTGGTGATAGGGAGTGCACATCAATATCACATCAAGCACTATATGAAATCAAGAAATGATATCACAGTATTGGAAGGTTGGGCTCTTTGTCATCATCTTTAGTCTTGTTCAAGATGTCCCTATATGCACTGAAAATCTGTAACATATTACATTCCTCAAAAGCCCAATACTCTCGTCTTTTCAATTGTATTTCCGAATGACAATGAAGCCTGTAGCAAAAAAAAAAAAAAAAAAAAAAAAAAAAAAAAAAAAAAAAAAAAAAAAAAAAAAAAAAAAAAAAAAAAAAAAAAAAAAAAAAAAAAAAAAAAAAAAGAAGTTTCAAACACGGCAATACCTTCTTCTTACAAGATTTGTTGTCCAACAAGATCCACCAAGAATGTTTCCAATCATATTCCACAGCACAGAGCCATTTCTATGTGGAGGCCAGGCAGTGTGTTCTATATACTGCTGTTGACAGTTACCAAGAAAACTCTCGAAATCTGCTCTTATATTTTTTTTTTTTCAGTTTTGTCTTTTACTTTAAGAGATTTCATTCATTATGTGCAGAGTTCCTGGACGTGATTCTCTACAGTTTTGAACATAGCAAAGAAATGCCTTTGCTTCAGGTATTCTCCTGTTTTTAACGGCGGTATTCTTTGAACTAGTTTGTTGGGTACTTCTGTAGCAGTTTCGATAAAGTGTCAGGTCAAATGGTATTTGGGCTCAATTGTTACAAGGTCCCTTCCAGAAAATCCCCCCAAGATCTGGGATCTGTTTTAAATGTTATTATTTTGTTTTTAAATTTACTTTATTTTAATATTTATTTATTCATTCTTTTAATTTTGATTTTAGTTTATATATTGGTGTCGTGGTTTGGAGGAATAAATTTCATAGAAGAAATGCCGTGCGCCCATTGACATGATTTGAAGACATTTGAGTTATTTCCCAAGCTCCATTGTCTCCCAAGGACGAACGGCTTCAAATCGGCAACCATCAACCTTGGTAAAAATATAACCATGTATTACCTATTCTTATAAATCTTCTGCAAACAAGAATTCATGTAATACATAAAAATTAAACTTCCACTAAAAACAACAGTACCAACCAAAATGCAATATATAAACGTTGGGGGGGGGATGGGGGGGGATTTAAGTCTTTGATGTTAATATACCGCAAAATTGACTAATAATACTAAATTAAACCAAAATCGGACCACTGTTAGTATTAGGAATAATAGGGGGGGGTCAAAGTTTCTAAGGGGTATGTTAAAAATTGGAAGTGTCGAATTAATAGGGTTATAGTTCGACGTGTCTGTGATCTATAATTTTATTACAATAGGAACCATAACAGTTCAAGAACATCCTGGTCATATTTGGTCCAATTTGCTCCAAACTGGTTTTAAAATTTGTTTATTTGGTAATATAGATACTAAATTGTGGCCTCTCTAATAGATTCTTGGTTTTGAAGTTCAATATGAATTAGCGTTATTAGTTAGTGATCTCACATAGCACCCAGGGTTTCCCCACATTTGATTCTAATTAGGCAACAAAAAGTATATATGGTGCAACCAGTTATTTTGGGCTTATATACCGTGTATTATAACAAACGGGTTAAATAGAAAATGTTATCCATTGTTGCCTGAATCTATTTTTGCATCATAACGTAAACAGTCTCCTTCAGATAGGAACTATACCATTTAATCCTAAAAGGAGTGAACATACTTTTTCTACTTCATTCGACCATTTATGACCCTGTATAAACTTGCCACCATACATATTCACTACTTTGATTTTAGTAAACTTTTGATATGTGTTCATAGAAGGTTTTCCCAATGGATTCTGGAGAAGAGAAATAGATATGTTGCAATTAGTTAGTTATAGTCATTATGTTTCCTAATTGACTGACTAAAATAACCGAAAATAATCGCACGTGAATATTAATTGTACAATTTAAAAATGCAATTTAGCATGAAACCTCAAGTTACGATTACTGTGCGTCATACTAAATACAAGGGTGTGGTTTGGACATTATTATTGAAGTAAAGTCGTTTGTGGTGCTCCACATGCAATTCTCAACATAAAACCCCAGAGGGTGACCAAAGGGATATCACATTTTGATTTTTACACGTTGACATCAAGCCTTACCTAGGTGATTCAGCCCCAAAATTGGACAATGGTACACCATGACCTTAGTGACCCCAAACGACCTTGCCTACCAAAAATATTAAAATATTTAGACATTTTTAGAACTCTACCATGTCTCAAGCTTTATTTGATTACAAAACCTGATATGATTATTGAAAGTATTATTTTAAATGACTACGAAATAGCTATTACAAAAGGGGGGCGTTGACTATGACGTCCATTAGTGGTCGAATTTTGGGCACCCCTTCTGAAATATTTTACATCCCCAAGGAAAGGCTTGTGACAAGTTTCTGCTTTTGTCCAGAAAGTTGCAACGCTTGGTGAAAAATATGACTTATCTACTTCACTATTAAGCAGGAGCCCTCCTTAAATCCGATGTGATGAATCCTGTGCCAACACATTATTCTTCCTGACATCGCACCGACCCCTGAGGACCAGAGAAATCGCCAATTTTCATTATTGTTTACTTTTAGTCGTCAGAAGGGAAAGTCGTATTTTAAATTAAACACTGAATGTGGGTGTTTTTCTTAATGAAACTATTTTATGACTCCACAAGAAAGTAATAAAATTGGTGACGAATTGCTTTACGAAAAAAAGATGTGGCGGGCGGTAGTGTCAACAGGTCACCCATATGTTGAAATCTTATACCAACAACTTGGCTAACTATTGCTCTCGATGTTTGTCTAAAAGCCTTGTCCTCCGGACGTAAAAACAAGAACATTTAAAAAAAGAAAAAACCTAAAAAATTAAATTTAATTTAAAAGTATAAAAATAAGTATGAAGTGGTAGATCGGAACCGGTTGTACTCTCGTAAAGGGTTTGAAGAAAGATTCACGGTGCGGCGCAAATTCCGTAAGCGACGGTTTATAATGACAACATGTGTAGCAGCTTTTGGCACTCCTTTTTCGTGCTCGCACTGAACTCTGTTCAGTTGATTTTCCTCCCGCCTTCTATGCGTTGGATAGAATGCCTTCTGGCAAGGTGGAAATTCTTCCATAAAGAAAAATAATCGTGAACAAAGGTGCGATACAGATAAAGCGTTGAATGTGAAAGAGACATAAACTGATAGAACCTGCTTGAAGTGTGGATATATAAAAAACCAGGCACATTATGTCGGAGTGTCAAAAAAGACTTCAAAGTTGTAAAGGTATGCTACAAAATCTCGTATAATAGAGCTCCGATCCAAAATGAATACGAGACCACACGCGTACGTTTCAGAGTCCACTAGAGAAGGGTAGGTAGGGGGTTGTAATTGCGTTATATACCGTTCAGCGGATAGTGCTACAAGCGGACCAAGAGGTAATGAAACCTATGTTCCTCCAAATTAGAGAATTTTGAAACATAATGTATCTGCAAGCGGCCAGAGTAACCCAAAGGTGACGCGATGTAGCGGGGCAGGTTAATGATCCAATAAACAAGGTGGACAGGGAAAGAGAGAATACATAAATTGCAGGGCCGGGATATATCGTTAATGTTTGTTGCCTGTCTCAAAACAATAGGCAGAGAGAGACTGTTGCCGAATAGAATGAGAAGGTGTGAAGCCAGTAATTTCCAAATGATTTTATTACAAGTCGCCATTGTTCTTGCTTGAATTCAAGTCCCTTTATTCCCCGGCATATGATGTAGTTTAGTGAATCGTTTTCCATTCAGAAGAAGCTCTTGATCCGCCCAAACCGAGAGAGGTAAATGCAGTAACTCTGTACGTTGCAAAGGGAATAATATGCTTTGAATAGTTGAATGCCCGAGATAATTCCCTCTCAGTGCTTCATCTATTAGAAATCAGTAGGTTTTCAGAAAGCAAATTAAGTGAAACGAAAGTAATTTTCGTGGAGAAAGTAGCAAGCAGGATAGAAAGTCGAAAGAAATTTTTTGCCAGTGCTATTCTTTAACATACAGAATTTATTGTTGCGTGTATGGAGGCGGGAAGTGATCTATTTAGCATAAGCATGCGAATACAATAACATCGCAAAGGCATGCAACGGAATTCAATTTAATTTATGAAGGCGCATTGATTGGGCTTCTCCCACCGTGTTTAGATTACGTTTGTATTAGTTGATTTGATTTAATTTGAATCAGCTTTCTTCCACTTTTGTGAGTAAGTGCCAGTTGCATTAATCTAGAGTGTATCGAATGTCTTTGTTTTCATTGTAACTTAATAATTGCCGTATTTTAGTGGATACTGTGGTTCGAGAATAAAATTTCAGAAGAAGAAATGCCGTGCGCCATTTGGACATGATTTTGAAGAATTTTTAGTTATTTCCCAAACTCCCTTGTCTCCACTGACCGGACTTGCTCAAAAATCGGCAACCATCAACTTGGTGCAAACACTAACCATGTATTGACCTATTGTGTATTATAAATCTCTGCAAAACCATAATTCATGTGTAATACTATAAAAACTTCCACTAAAATAAACTGTACCAACAAATGCAAGATATAAACGTTGGGGGGATTTATAGTTTTGGTGTTAATATACTGCAAAAATTGACTAATATTAACTAAATTTACCAAAAATGACACTGTGGAGTATTTAGGAATAAGGGGTCAAAGTTTCATACGGGTGTAAAAATTGGAATTGTTCGAATTAATAAGGTTATAGTTCGACAGTGTCTGTGATTATATTTTATTACAAATCGGCACAAACAGTTAAAAAATCTGGATTAAATATTGGTCCAACTGTTCCAAATGGTTTAAAATTTGTTCATTTGGTCATACTAGATACTAAATTGTAGGCCATATAGATTCTTTGTTTGACAGTTCAGTATTAGAATAGAGTTATTAGTTAGTGATCTCAACATATGCCCCAGTCACATTTGAATTCTAATTTTTTGTTTGCTCGTATCCACAAGTCATTGGTAATGGCTTGTTGTGGTGGTGTAGGATTTGTCAGCAAGTGTGCTTATCCGGGACCGCGATGTATCCATGATACGGGACGCTCCTAAATGGCCGCTATTTGAGGTTGGGGCGGATTGGGACAGTCAGGGGGTTTTACCCTACTCTTATTTCGACAATGACTGCGATGTACATGTACAGTTGTGCTCTCTGTACACGGGACCGGACGGCTTAAGTCCCTCCGAAGGACGGGGATGCTTTCATTCATCCCTTTGCCAATTCAATGTGAAACCATGGAGGAGAGCGGTAATTCTGAGTTAATCAATAGCTGGTATACAGATCAAAATCCAGAATTGATAGTACCCCATTAAATCCCTGCAAGTGCCACGACCCACAGGGATTCGAACCCGGGAATTTGATTGTAATTTGCGCCAGAGGCAAGGCACCCAAATCTAATTATGCCAACAAAAATATTAGATTATGGTGCAACCAGTATTATTTTGGGCTTCTATACCAGATATTTATAACAAGTGAGGGTAAATCTAAAATGTTATTCCCATTGGAACCTTGAAATCTATTTTGCCTCATAACAGTTAAAGTACTACTTCTAGATAGGGAAAACTATACCATTTCATCCTTAAAAAGGCGATGACAGACTTTTCTGCTTCATTCCCACAATTCATGGACCCGGATAAAACCTTGCCCCATACCTATTTACTACTTTGATTTTGGTAAAACTTTTGATTTGATATTGTTTCTTAAAGGGTTTTTTCCCAATAGAATTCTGGAGAAAAGAAATAGATATGTTGCAATTGTTTAGTCATTATGTTTCCTAATTTGACTGACCTATCAATAACCTGAAAATACCGCAAGTGAAAGATTAAGATTTATACAATTTAAATGCCAATTTATACATGGAACCTCAAGTTACGATTTACTGTGCGTCATTACTAATAATACAAGGGGTGTGGTTTTGGACATTTATTATGTGCTTATAAACATGGTATAAAAAACATTTCTAAAAAAAAATTTTATCAACATTAACCATTAGGGGGCACCAATGGGATTATCACATTTTGATGTTGCACACTTTTTGAAATCAAGCCTTAACTACGGTTATCAGCCACAAAATTGGCCAATGGTTCACATGGACCTTTAATGACCCCAACCGACCTCCTGCTGACCAAATATTAAAATATTTAGATCATTTTAGCACTCTAAATGTCCTTTTCAAGCTTTAATTTGATACCCAACTTGAGTTATGATTATTGAAAGTAATTATTTTTAACATTACTACGAAATATGTATAAAAACGGGGGCGTGGGACATGACGTCATTATTGTGGTTCGAATTTTTGGGCACCCCTTCTGAAATTATTTACATACCAAGGAAGGTTGTGCCAATGTTCCGCTTTGTCCAGAAGTGCACGATCTTGTTGAAAAATTATGACTATCTACTTCACGATTAAGCAGAGCACTTTCCGTTAAATCCGATTTTGTGATGAACTCCTGTGCCAACACATTATTCTTCCTGACATCAGCACCGACATGACCCAGAGAATCGCCAATCTTTCTTATTATGGGTACTTTGATTCGTCAAGGAAGAAACCGAAAGTCTATTAAAATTAAAAAACACTGAATGTCTTTTTAATGTACACTATTTATCTCCACAATTCAGTATACAATTTGTGACGAATTGCTTACGAAAAAAACAGATGGTGGCCGGTGTCTCTGTCAAAGTCACCCATATGTTGAATCTGTGATAACCCAAACAATGGCACTAGTGCTCTCGCTGTTGTCTAAACGCCTTCGTCCTGACGTAATAAAAAGAAACCATTTACCCAGCTATTACGTATACTGCGATAAAGAATAAAATAAAAGTATGAAGGGGTAGATCGGAAACCGGTTGTTACTCTCGTAAAGGGTTGAAAGAAGATGAAGAAAAGATCCCGTGCGGCGCAAATTCGTAAGCGGACGGTTATAATGACAAAATGTCGTAAGCTTTTGACTCCTTTTTCGTGCTTCGCCCTGAAACTCTGTTCAGTGAATTTTCCTCCGCCTCTATGCTGTTTGGAGATGCATTCTGGCAATGTGGAACATTCTCTAGGACGGATGAAAAAGTTAGTCTACCGCGCAGTATCAAGTTAGATAATATATTTTGCAGTCCTGTGACACAGATACACCTTGGGAAAATAATACTACCGGACGCGATCGTAGTATAGTCAGGGACAGATTAGCCGACCCAATGCGCGTATGTCAAGTTTGTCAATCAATCGGGCGTGCGCGGAGTGTGATTTGGTTCGAATGTGTATTATGGGGCGGGGCGCTGTTCGAATTAAAAATATGATTTAAAATTGTCAAAACATGCCCTATTTGGTCGGTTTTTCGGACGCACGGGAACAATAATTCACATAAGTAAACTCTGTTTCAGTAGTTTGAATGTTAACCGAATATTCTTAACGGCCGACATTTGTTCTGCACCGTCTCAAATTTACGTCAGACACGCAATTGTCGCCTTATTCTGTCCCCGAACTATAGGGAAAGGCCAGGGTATGAGTGCGCAGAAAACCATGAATCCGGGTTTTGAGATGGTTGGCCATGGCAACCCAGGAGATGACCCATCAGGCAACTTTTATACCCCTAATTCAAAAGTGAACCCAAATTTAAAAATCGGCGTCATTGTTTCATAGCCCTTTGGATTGATATATGTGCCAAATTTCATGTTGATACAACATTTAGTTTTTAGTTACGTCGTCCCAGTTTTACATAAAACGATTTCACCATTTGAGAAAGTGAGTGAAACGTAATGAAAATATAAAAATCGCAATAGACTATTTATTGGCCCAAAATACTCGTTTGAGTGCATTTGGTGCAAATAGGGGTGATCTTAGTGCCCGGGGGGAGGTGTTCCATGGGACCCCACACTAAGGAAAACCGCTTTTCCTGACCGATTGTTTGCATGAACTTTATACACATGTTAAAGGTTTATAAGACAACACTTAATATGCAGCAATAACAAATGAAACTTATTATTTGGGTTGCAAATTAGGGCCAAAACATTTGTTTCAAAACACGCGAAAAATGCGGCAAAAAGACGGAAATTCCAATAAGCCTCAAACTTAAATCAAACTTTTTTCAAATGATTTTTATGGTTGATATATACTCTAGAAGAACCAAATGCATTATATTTAACATAAAACTTGCAATTTTAGGCCATCTGTATTTTTTACGGATGTTTCAAAATACACGCATTGTCCCATAGAGTTGTACGTAACGGTTTAGCAAGAAGTCCTCAATGGAATCATTTGTTTTCAGCACATAAAGGGTTAATTATTTTTATTGGTAGTAATGATTGTTTATGTATATGTGCACATAAATCAGCAACATGGCTTATGGTTCCATGGGACCCACACTAAGTAAAACTCATTAACGGCTGGTCGAGTATTTTTTTAGAAAAAAGCGGTATTTAAAAGTCAGCAATTATTTAAAAAAATCGACGAAAAAAATCTCACGCGTAAAGCGGTCAGCGCGAAAAACAAATTATGTGGGATTCATAGGAACCCCCCCCCCTTGTCACTTAATGCGTTAATTCATTTTTTTAATTAATTGTCTTAATATCACTAAGATATTGCTGTTCGGCTGAAAATTTCGAGTTGGTTTGATGATTAAGGATTTATAATAGCTCTAATAAATTTAATTTTGAAAAAGCTTGTAATGATGCGATCATAATAATAAAAAACAATATTTGCTTAAAATCACAATGCAGGTAAGGGAGGTAGGGATATTCTTTTTCTATGATCTATTTTCCTTCAGACATCGAAAAATAGGGAAACATTGAGGGGATATCCGAAAACAATACGTTCAAATTATATAAAAACTTACTTAGCGCGTGATTTCTTCCGAATATCCCGTGGTCAAACATGTGTTTCCTTGTATTCTCAATTTTCTTAATTTGTGATATACAAACATAATGTCGCAAAAACTTTTTCATAAAAACGTTATCTCTCGCAAAGCAGTTGACTAATTTAATAAAAAACTTCTACTAATATTTGATTATGATCTTATTTCAAGGGTTAAACTAATGCCTTAGTTGGAAATCGAGTTTTCTTCAGCAAGGATATTTTAAAAAGTCTAATGGAAATTTAATGCGACTTTCTAAGAGAAGTTTGTTACTATCCACATTTCTTTTTGTGTTAGACTTTTGTATTTTGTCCCCTGAAGCAAATGTGACTCCAATTTACAAAATTAATATGTTACACTAATAAATAATAAATATATAAACGGGCCACATCCTACATACGAACAATTCCATACTTGCCAAATCTACATGACCTACCCCCACGTCGTTTATACATGTATACCCCTATACAACTCTAAATTTCTTTGTGACAATAAAAAGTGTTGAATGAGAATACCCTACTGGTGTTCAATAGAAAAATGAGGAATACAATGTTATAAAATAACTCTGTGAATAAATTATAGTCCACATTTTCAGCAACCAACAAGCTATTTAACATTGATGAGTGGCAAGGAACACCATGTTTTTACTCCATTAAAAATTATATAAGATTACAATCACATGCCTCTAATCATCAATGGGAGAAGTTGAAAAAAAAAAATGGTTAAAATTTAAAAAAATTTACTAAGTTATTAGGATCTGATTCTGGGTCAAATTTAACTTCAGTTAAAAGCAGGTTCCCGTATCACACTAGAGGACTCTGGTACCTAGAGAGGTAACAGACCCGCCCTACGCTTTTCGACGAGGTTTGCAACTTTTTACGTGCTTTTCAGGATTGATTCCATGACACCCGGGGACCAACGACAGCTTACCATGACTTTCCGAACCCCGAGGCACCTATTGCGTAAAATGTACAGGTATAGAAGCGAGGAGTATTCCATAACCACTTCCTTATTGATGCATTTCCGATCTTATAGGAACTGTTTGAGATGACCAAAGAAGGCCACTGGTCAATTTGTTATACCCTGCGAAGGTCAGGCCTTCGGACCCGTCGGCAACCTCTCCATCAATTACGTTTTGATGTGTTTTATTGAATCAACTAGTCATGTAGGTAATCGGAATGCTGGTGTGTGTATAAATGTATCTTGATAAAAACGAAATAGGTAAAGGTATCTTGTATTTTTATGATTAAGGATAATTTTAGGCAAAATTCAATACTGAACGATAAGTAATATAAAACTATACAATATGAGCAAAATTCTTGAGTAGTACTCAAACTTAAATTCGTACAAAAATAAAGTAAACCTTTTGATAAAGTTGGACATTTTTAGACGCACGATACTTCGTTCGGGGGTCTATAGTACTGGGGTTTTGAGGCCTTGGGTTTTTAACTGCGGTTATCTATATCGTATTGTCTTGAAATTTCGCACGTGTGTTTGGATGACGTGGAAAAATAATGCAGCGTTTTCGTTTTGTGACAATAAGGGTGCTGGAAAAACCAAGTTTAGGATGTGTGCATTTTTGTGGTGCTTTTGGATGATGTGTGCATTGTTAAAGGCTATGTTGAAAGCAGTTGGGAATAGCAAAGTCAATCACAGTAAGCCTTCTGCAAGCCTTCCCCTTATCACTTGTCTCATGTCGCTGTATGTAGCCTTGGATGCATTTGCAGCCGTATGTACACATGTTGTGTCAATCAGTGTGCTCAAACCTTTCTGGTCAGATGAGCATTTTGGAATATGCTAGACATAGTTTTACAATGGAATTAATGTAACATTCTGCCACATGAGTAATTTTAAAAATGGTGTATACACACCTGGCCAGAAGTTATTGCAACATTGCAGAAAAACAATTTTTATTTAAAAAAATTTTGATTTAAAATTACCACAGAGTTCTGGACTACAACATTACGTAATTATTGTCAGAATTACGATTTTCAGACAGAGTGGTTCCCAAGAAGCAAATAGTGCGAAAACGTTTGATTTCTGGTCAGGTTCCCTAAATATGAGCGGGGTTGTTAAAGGGGCCAGCTAATGATATCTTGCCGATTGTACTCCAGAGGGGAAATACAGGCACAGGAACGTCAAAATGGTTTCAAAATAATCACTAAATGGTTTATATGGGTTGTCAGGTTTCTTACTCTAAAATTTTACGGGTACAATGGAAGAGGTTGAGGGACCGGAAAAAAAGAGATAATGTCATAGAAAAGGGCGGACGTCCCAGGGCCGTTGGATATGGAAACGCCATTTCTGGCATTACATGCGGTCAAAAAATTCGCTCTGTTTTACTGCATTGTTTTCTTCGAAGTGGATCCACCGATAACTTTGTTCGTATTTTAGCACATTTTGACATGCGCATACGCTTCTTCGCATTTGAAATACGCATAAACAATATTTGCAAACAGGATGCGCATTAACCAATTATTCGCAAAACAAATTTGCAAAACTTAATGTGAATTAAATTCTTCGCATAACATTTATTGCCAAAGCTTAATTCGCAATAAATTATCGTAAAAAATATTTGAACAAAATATGCGAATTAAATTATTTCGCATAAACAATTTTGCAAAATTTTATGCGCATTTAAATTATTCAAATAACAATATTTGCCAAAACTTTATGCGACATTAAATGATTGCAGAACAATATTGCACAAACTTTATGCGCATGAAATATTCCGCATCCTAACCAATATTTGCAAAAACTATGCGCATTAGTAAATTATTCGCATAACCAATATTTGCAAAACTTTATGCGCATTTAAATGAATCGCATATAATATTTGAAAAACGTTATGCGCATTAAAAAAAATTATTCGCATATGTTTAGTCCATAAAAGATAAATACGCATGGACGATTCGCATTTAATTATTCACCTTAGTTTTAGGTTTGTTTGCAATAGTATTCGCATGAGTTTCTTCGCATTCCCCATAAATAGATAAAATACATGAATCATTCGCAATTCGTCATTCGAACATTTTTATGCGCACTTTGTCACTCGCTTTTTCATTCGGTCAGAAAAATATGGGTACGGTCTTTTTTTAGTGTTGTATTGTAACGATCGGTTGGTGCAATAAACCAGTGCCCACCATTCCCGCCCCGATTATTATGTGTGTGTGTGTAGGGGGGACGGTAGATGAGGGGGTCATGGGGGCGGGAGAGAGGTGGGGGGAGGAGGCGACTGCGGTGTTGAGGAGGGGAAGGGGGGGGGGGTGTTGGGGATGGGTGTTGGGGAGCGGAGGGGAGGGTGTTGGGAGGGGAGGGGGGTGTTGGGGAGGGGGTGTTGGGGAGGGGAGGAGGGGTGTGGGGAGGGGGTGTGGGGGAGGGGGGTGGGGAGAGATGTTGGGGGAGGGTTTGGGAGGGATTTTTATTTTATTATAATGGACATCTTTAACGAGGGTAGCCAAACATCAGTGCACGCACAGCTTTCAAGAGGGGCCTCGAAACAAGGGGTAAAAACTTAGTTAACAAGAGCGGTCACCGCCCGCGTGGATTCGTGCAACCTGGGGTTTGGTGGGTTGTGACCGGTGTATTTGCAGCCCGTTTTGGGAGGACCCTGAAGGGAATGGCTAATTGGTTAACTGATGCAATGGCCCTTTAAAAATAAAGGAACGGTCATAAATTTGTATAATGAATGGTCTGGTATTTTGAGCTGCTTTTCGCCTATTTTATTTTTGTATGATCGTATTTGATTTTGCCCACCTTGTTTTCACAGCCCCGATAACGGGGTTCCCTGCGGCGTTACATGGTTTGTTTTTCACTTCGGGGGAACCATTGTTTTCACCGCTATGAAGCCCCCTCATCATCCGTTCTCGGCCATTTACGACCATCACGCTAATTGTTATTTTATTCTTTTTTAAATGATTTTTTAAATGGGGTCGCAAGGTCGCATGAGGTCACAAAGATTCATATGGGGTCACAAAGGTCAATGGGGTCACCAAGGTCACATGGGGGTCACCAGGGTCACCATGGGGTCACTGAGTCGCATCATAGCCCCGGTCACAAAGGTCACATGGAGTCACAAAGGTCACATGGGTCACAAGGTCACATGGGGTCACCAGGTCACACAACTCACAACCCCCACCCCACCCCCACCCTTCCCGGACCGCACCCCACCCTGACCCCTCCGACACCACCCCACCCCTTCCCGTTGCATTGCACCGACCTGTCCCAGAGCCACACCGATTTGTGGACAGGTCTATAAAATGTGAATGATGAGAGGTCAGCAAGGTCATGTGAGGATACTAAGGTCGCATGGGGGTCACAAAAGTCACACAAAAGTCACCAGGTCACACACGATGTCACCAGGGTCACACAAAGTCACCAATCACCTCAAGTCCACAAGAAGTCCACAAGGTCACACCGAGGTCACCCTGCCCCTCGGATGGCCACCACACGCCTTCCCCCTACGCAACCCCACCCTTCCACGCTACCCAACCCCGACCCTACCCAGATGCACAAACCCCACACCACCCCCGCCCCCTCCGCGACGCACCCCACCTCAACACTTACACCCCACCCCACCTCAACACTTCCACCCACCCTCCCCAAAGTCCCAACACCCCCACCCTTCCCCTCGCATATGATTCACACACAGATGTCCGGCAAGATGTATGTAATAGATTAGTTTTTTCATGTAGCAGAATTGCATATCCGATGTACCATTTTTAGCGTACAGCAATTTAATGGGGGCAATATTTAATTAGCTCATTTGCATTACCTAATCCGCATGTATCATGAAACTTTTCAAATGGCAAAGAAGATGCGTACCATATCGTGCAGTGAAGGAATTATGTAGCGATGTACCGTTTAAAAATAATCTTGATTATGCTGATTTTTTGCATTCATTAGCTCTTTGCGTATGTAATTTGCTCGAAATATGGCCCCAGCATCTAATCAGGTCAATAGGAAACCTCTTAACCCCGCTCCTTCCCTTCCACCAAGTTACATCATATACAACCTTACGGAACTCCAGATAAACTTTACACACAAGCTTTGAGGGGAAAGGGTTGTCATTTTTGAACCCGCCAAAATAAGCTATATAATATTCATAAAGAAATGATGCCAATAATGCAGCCAAAAGCAACAAATAATATTCTGGCACCTCACTCCATCATGATCCTATCAAGTTTGAGTATCTGTTTAGCGTTTATCCACAGATAGCATTCAAAAAAGGTTAACCGAATGTCTGAAAAATATGCAATAATCAATTTAAAATCATGAATATGCACATATGCAGCCAAAGCTACACAGAATCACTCTAAATTACAAGGATTTAACATCAATCCCAAAGGATTGTGATTAGGGACATCCATTTTTAGATTTTGAAAAAACTGAATCACTATAGATTAGAATTTTTGACTCTTAAAATTTATTTTAAATCTAAAAATGGATTGGTCCCTACTCACACATTTTCGGATTTATTTTAAATCCTGTAATTTAGGATTTATTGGCGGCAACCTCAACTCTATCAATCCTATCAGTTTGAAGTAAATCGGGGATAGCGTTTAACCTGCAGGATGCAGAGCATTTTTTTAAAAAGGTGGACGGGCATACGGTGGACGGGACATACGGACATACAAAATTTGGACTAGTATGTGCCTCCAGAACATTCGGTTCAGTGCACATATATGCATTAATTTGCCCCAGAAATAATAGGCCCAACATCTAATCAGCTTCTAATTACAGGTCAAGAGAACTCTAACCAGCTTCCTTCCACCAAGTTTGCTCATTATACAACCTTACGGAATCCAGATAACTGACACCAGCCTTGAGGGAGGAAATGGCATACCTACATTCATCAGATTGCCAGGCTACTTCGACGTTCGTTGGCTTGCGCTTCTTATCCAAGTTTCAACATAGGTCCCGAAAATGGACCCAGAAACGGGACAACAAAACGGTTCGTGGTATCTGTAACAGAGATCGCACGACAGTAGGGTAACACTGTCACAAGGTGAATGTATAGTATCACAATTATTATAGATCCCTGACTGGTATTTCATTTGCACAATCAAAACAACAGCAGTGAGTCTAAAAAGTACTAGCCTCATTTTCTCTAATTGCCACAAAATTTTACGCCTTGTCATTATTTCTGTAAAAACCACCGCCATTGTATCCAATATTGAAGATCAACATAACTCTTAAAAACTAACCTTGATTGGGTGGAAGTGAAGGAAATTATGAAAATGGTTGGAAATTTTATCTAGTACTTGCGATGAAAACACTGCCGATATGACTTGGCTATTCCATTGATTGACGTTACACCCTCGTATGATAACGATGGAATTGCATGAGGTGTGAGGCGCTTGTCAGGGGGAGAGTAAGAGTAGTAAGTAAAACGGTGCAATATCTGAATTTTTCTAATCTCAGGACATGGCAGGGAATGGAACACCCATATTTGGAAAGAAAACGCAGCCACCATATATGCATTTATGGAGGCATTTGGCAATTTATCAACTCCATTAGGGGTTACATGAACATTCTTTTTGAAGAATACTATTTGTTTCCGTGAAGTGTTTGACTCGATGAGCAAAACATCGAGCATAAACAAGGCGGAAATATAAACTGCAGAAATGTGTCTACCAGAAGAAATGTGTCTACCACTACCAGCTGATGCGAACGTAGGGATTCGTTGGCCCGAAATCCATAAATAGGTCAAAGGATATAAAATCATTTCAAGTACATACCCAAAAATACAAATAAATTTGCACAAGACTTACAAAGATGTTAATCAACTAATATGTAAAAATATATAACAGCTTGGAAAGAGCATAAACTAAATTAGAACAATATTTAAAATGTTGTCTTTGACACCTCTTTAAAACAAGTCTGTACGAGTCTGTTACTGAACCAGACAGCACTTTGTAAATACAGAAAATGAGTATGGTTGTCAAATTACAAAATTTTGGACACATACTTGCCCAATTTAGACAAGAAACTAGGTCACCTCACACAAGGTCAACAAGGTTGACTTGAAAGAGTTTAATCATGGTGGGAAAAACATAGTTCCTGATTGACCACAGTTGAGACACATGTCATAACCCATGGCATTGACGTAGGTGAATCCGAGCCTGTAAAGCAACATCCTTATAGGGTTGAATCCAATCAAGTGCAACATATCCGAAACAAGAGGTGAAATACATGTTAGACAAAATGGAATATTAGAGCAAAGCAATAGTGCATATGGAGGTTTCCCATGTTATGGTTACCAAACTGATGGTCATTGATTTGGTCACCAGATTTTCGAAAACAAGTAAACCGTTGTTCCAAAACTGACTCGTATCCGATTCCACGGATTGATGATTTGCATAGATAGAGTGGAAATGCCAAATTTGTTAGCAAATTTGAGTTGTTGAAGGGGTTTGGAAGTTCCCCTCACTGACCGTGCCAAAGAAATTTCAGCCTTTTGTACGCCCGCTGGCCCTATACAAATGAAAAAAGAATGGATTGGTCTCAAAATTCTTGCCTCAACATTTCAGAGATTAGTGACAGGTAGTTGTAGATCATAGAAAATTGTGAAAAGCCTATGTCGATGATTTCCTTGTGTACAGTGAAGACATGGAAGTAAACACATGAGACAGTCAATTCAATTATTTAGAATTATCTCAGGCGGTTTTTTGGATTGAATCTGGTGAAAAGGATGATGAATGAAATGATGGTTGAAAAGTGAATTTTTGCCATGCAAATGTCACAACTTAGGGCATATTGGTAGGACAAGGCCCCAAATTAGGGCCATCCGCCAAAAAGTTTAAGCAATTGAGAAATTCCCAACACAAAGCCAAAAAAGAGAATCTCATGAGATTCTAGGTATGGTGGGTATTACAGAAAATACTGTCCAAATTTCTCAGAAATTGTGTAACCGCTGACCAACTTCTGAAGAACAACGCAAAATTTGTTGGTAAGAGCAATGCCAAAAAGCACTGAGAAAAATCAAGTCTATTTGATGAATGAGACAGATTTGATTGCACCAGACTTTCAGGACCAATTCAAGTTGGCAGTTGATGCCATGATGTAGGCGGTGGTGGAGTTTCTCATGCAAGCAGATAAAAATGATGTAGATCATCCTGTAGGTTATTACTCAAAGAAAGAAGTTTGACAAACATCAGAAACAATACTCAACAATTGAGAAAGAAATGTCTTGCCAATGGCTATTGTCATTGCAAATTTTGAAGTGTAGTTGAGTACAACAGTGCACCCAGTTCTGTGTACACGGATCACATCCGTTGACTTTATCCCACAAGATTGAAAAAACAGAAATCAGAGACGTGTCAGATGGAGTTTTTCTTTTAAACTCTACAAGAATACAATCTGGGCATAAGACATATCAAAGGAAAAAGATAAGTCTTGGCGAGTGCAGTGTCCAGAGCTGCCTAAATTTGTTCAGAAATTTCGTATTACAATTTTATTGTATATAGACGGAAGGCAGCAATGCAAGCAACATATAATAAAAGGTACAAATTTTGCCACTGTGTAAACTGTATGGTAAATAACCACCAAAATGGTTTTTTTAAAGTATAAAGCCAGATGTTGGAAAATGTTGCATTTTTGTTATTCAAATTTTCTTTTTAAGGGGGGAGGATGTTATATGGACCCTCCATATTTCTGATAAAATTTTTTTTTTTTAATTTTTTAGGTTTTTTCTTTTTTTAAGTTTTTAATAATAAAAATACTGTTTACTATAAAAGAGAGAAAAGGGGATTCCCGAGAGTGGATTTATGCAAAAAATTGCGCTGTTAAGATTGCACAATAGGGAAGTGGGGAATTCCCCAAGGATGCTAAAAACTTAGAAAACTTGTTTAGTTTGGAGATCAAAACATTGTAAGATCAGGGACTTTCCCCATTAGAGTTATATATGGAAAGTGATGGATCAGGTTATGTTTATGCATGATGCTGTTTTAAGTCTATTTTTAGACGGGGATCTTTGTGAAGTCAGTATATATTTGAGATTTGAGCTAAGTCACGCCGTCAGCAGTTGCAATCAGCATACAGAGTATGGGTTTTAGTATAGTTATCTACAATAATGGTAGATGCATGCTCCACCCAGTGGCCAGGTTTATTATATTTTAAATTCCATCTGAGCAGAGGGCTGTATGTAATTAGTCTACTGTCGTCTTTGAAGCCGAAAGTGCTGGGAATCAAAATAGGAGTCCAATTGTGGACAGATCAGAAATCGTGTGGTGGTATTATGCTTGGACTGGTTCTTGGAAATGATATTATACGGTGGAATATTGTCGTCGAGGGACTATTGAACATGTCGTCTTGACTGATGGACAAAAGTTACCTTCCGGACTGAGGAGATTTCAATGTAATATTACCTGAGATTTACTAAATTGTGACTTTGAATGCTGTCATTTTGGAAGTATTCGCTGGTGAGGACATATCATCGTTGAACATGCAAACACTTATTGTGGAGATTAATGGACCTTCTGGGTTAAAATTAAGTTATACATGTAATTTCTTAATATTGGATGTGTAATTTTATGTAATAGTGGTTAAATGACATACCAAATTCTTGAACCAATTACAAATCATTAAATTGTTTATTATATAAATCAGATCACTTGTGCCCAAGGCTCGTTTATTAGTGTTTGAAAGGTATTTCTGACCTGAGACGCCTACGAGACGTCAACACCTTTACGAACATTTCCCCTTAATTCTAGGTATAAATACATTGTGAATATCTATCTGATTTTACCTGTACAATCCGTAGTCATAGGGTGGGGTGTTAGGGAGTGGATGTGAAGGAAAGGAGGGAATGTTGGGGAGGGGAGGGGCGGGGTGTTGGGAGGGGTGCTGGGAGGGGGTGTTTTGAAAAATTCCATTAAAAAGGTTGCCAAAAACAAACCGGCCTGTGCCCCCAATCAGGGACGGTACCCCCAGACCCAGTGCCTTCAAATCAGGGGTCGGTTGCCCGCCCCCCATAGGATGGGATCACGCTACGCCACTGCATTACGCAGAACAGAATCCGACATGATTGCCATTTATGATGCCAATGCCCTTGATGTGTAGGCCTATGATTATGACTATTCCATGGTGACACAGAATATATTACAACTTGAATTTTCTTAAAATCTGTACTATACTGTAATTATTTTTGTAGAATAAAGCACATTTCATTCAATCAAAAAAATTTTATTAAAAAAAAATTGAGGGCGCGGTTTACGAAATCTGGATCTGCCCCTTTAACATGATTAGAGAGTACTTAAAGGCACATGAGGTCATGTTACGCTCAATCCACGTCATTTTTGATGCCCCGGTACATGACAAAGAACTGTCAGATAATGACTGTGAAATTGTACAAAATAAGTAAAAACGCATGTTTACCTTTTTTAAGCTCTTTTCCACAGATAATATATTCAGCGAACGCGAACAACTCTTTCCGCAGCACGGTCTAATCAGTGATATATCTATAAACTATCGAGTCTGCAATGCCAGGGCCGGCCCCCCAAACTTCACATGTAATACTAATTCCGGCTATTCTAAGCCAGGTACCGTCCCTTTATGGGGGGGGGGGGGAGGGGCGGCACAGGCCTGTTTATTGGCACTTTTCATGGAATTTTTCAAACGCCCCCTATCCTCAAAACTCTCCCAACACCCCTCTCAGCACCCCTCCCCAACACCCCTCCCCAACATCCCTTCCCCAACCAGCACCCTTCCCCAACAACATGCACTCCCTCCCTCCCCATACCCCTCCCCCATACCTCTCCCTCCCCACACACCCCTCCCTCCCCAAACCCCACTCCCCTCTCTATACCCCCTCACCCACACCCCTACCCCTCCCCAACACCCTTGCTCTTCCCTACACCCCTTCCCCACCAACATCCCTCGCCCTTCCCACACCCCTTCCCCCCACCCCTCTCCTCAACACCCCTTCCCAACACTCGCTCCCTCACCAACACCCCATCCCCTACCCACTCCCATCCCCCTACCCAATATTAATAAGTAGGACAGTGTTGGCATGCTTATTGCACCAACCGATCGTTACAATTACAAACCACACGAAAAGACCGTAACCCATATGTTTCTGACCGAATGAAAAAGAGCGAATGACAAGTGCGCATAAAATGTTCGAATGACAATTAGCGCATAAAGTAATGGGAAAATTTCATGGACAAACTATTATGTGATTTATTTATGGGGAAGCAGAAATCGTGCGACTAATCTATTTCAAATCAACGTATTGAATACGTACTGCGCAATCTTTCTGTTCTGTGAATGTGAAAATGCGAGCAAAACACATATACAATATTTTCATAACTGCACATAACAGAATGTCGAATATTTAATGCGCATAAAGTTTTGCAAATATTGTTCATGCGAATAATTTAATGCGCATAAGTTTTGCAAATATTGTTTATGCCATAATTTAATTCGCATAAAGTTTTTGCAATATTGTTATGCGAATAATTTAATTTCCCATAAATTTTTGCAAATATTGTTATGCGAATAATTTAGTTCGCATAAAGTTTTGCAAATATTGTTATGCGAATCATTTAATGCGCGAATAAATTTTGCAAATATTGTTATGCTGATATTTAATGCGGCATCAGTTTTGCAATATTGTTGTATGCGAATAATTTTTTTTTGGCACATTAAGTTTTGCAAATATTTTTGGCGAATCATTTAATTCGCATGATTTGCAATATTGTTTGTTTATGGCGGACATTTCATGCGGAAGCTTATGCGCATGTCAAAATGTGCATAAACTACGAATAAAGTTATGCTGTTGATCCACGTCGAAAAACGATGCAGTAAAACAGAGACGAGATTTTTTGACCGATTTTTTTTAATGCCAGAAATGCGTCCATAGATCATAGCTATCCCTTGG
>JAMKCH010025346.1:0-40003 GCA_023653785.1 Ophioderma brevispina
AACAATTACACACAAAAATATATTTCGAAATTTCTGTGTCAGCCTTTAACAGAACATTTTTCTTTCTACAAGCATGCATGAGCATGACACAGTTTCAATAAGTTTTCTCTCCTATTACAACTACAATGATTTTACAGCATTTTTATTGTACACCCTGAACTTGCAGGCATTACCAATTAAATGACACATGACTGTTATGAAGGCGCTTAAAGGCCTAAAAGTTCATTGCATACACGGTGGCCTCAGAGGACTGCAGCCTGGAAACTAAACTACAAAGCGGGCTGCAAAGTTTTCTTTTTGCGCGATCAATATTGATATTTGCTCCTGAACTAATATCAAAATAGATACGATGCTAATATAGGGCGACATGGATAATCTCTGTGTGTAATGGTATTATTGCTTTGTAGCGTAAGCCGTCATATACGTGAAGTTATGAAAGTTACACAGGACCTGCCCCAAGAGCGTAGAATCGCGCACAATCGCTGCGGGCCAACCGTCAATATCTATACACGAATCCGACGGCGACTATTATCGCCCCTACCCCGTGTGCGGCGCACTAACCATCCGCCATGACTGGGGGGCATCGTTTGCATTTCTCGTTATACAACCCCGCGTTTCCGTTGACGTTGTTATCACAAAGAAGCGATACTTTTTGATTAGTTTCTGACGGCAAAAACCACACTATTTCACTGTTATCCATTGGTATATCATCATCATATCCTGTGGGCGGCTCAAAAAAAAATGTAAGTTCTTGGCTTGCACAAATAGCGATAAAACGTTACAAAAACTGAACTAACTCTGCGTGCGAATTCACAACGCTAATGACCCAAAGAAACAATGTATCGTATCCATTATTTCAAGGCTAAATCCCACATTGTAACTCGCCGGTCATTTTCACGTTTACTGATAGTCCAGGCGTAGGACATTCCATGCACAAACGAGAACTAATTTTTGTTCAAATCCCGAATCGATTCACATGGGCACGGAAGTGTCCTGTCTAAAACACCAACAACCCGCTCGAAGTGTTCACGTTTTTTTCCACAAATACGATCGTCTTTGGGAACTTTCAAGTTTTTCACTATCACGGAATATATTAACATTCTATTGTTACTTAATTTTTCCCTTGAATGTTTTTTGAATTTTACGAAAATGATTTTTCTCACGCGGCTGTGATTACCAATTTTTAACAAACGTATTCTAACCATAAGCGTTCTTTCTCAGGCACGAAAAGTGGGCAAGATAACCTTCAATTTTTTTACAAACCCCAGTAAGACACTTGCCCCATGGAATTCCAGTTTAGGCCAGTCCCTACATCATCCTTCCATAAATCCATGGAAATAAACGGTGAATAAATTTGTTAACATTGCACAAAAGGGTAGGTTGTAATTCTTAATTATCATGATTAATGTGCTAGTATTTCGTTCGTAAGCAATATGCAGCGTGTGTGTAACTGTGTTTTTGTTGGCCGGGAATCGCGGGATGCTCCCCAGTATGCGCGACGTAAGGGTGTCCCCTCTCGAGCTTCCCCGTTCGGATTCGTGTATAGGGGGTCAGTACAACTTCCTCACGTACCGTCCCACGGCAGCGAACTACAGTTAAAATTAACTAACTAAGGTCCAGAGCAGACCGGCTTTAATTTTGGGTCTTAACGGATACATCCGCCCTAGATTTAATATGCAAACCCTTGGGTGAAACATCACGTAGCTGCCCACGGCCACGAAACCAACGTGACAGGACCATGGCATCCAGTTCACATTGCCGGGCCACTGTATACGAAACATACATTAAAATGAACTAAGTCTCATAGCGGACCGCTTGCTTGTTTCTTGGAGCGGTAAATCGCCTAGATCTACTAATCCAACCCTGGATGGAAAATCACTAGCCGGGTCCCGGCAGCGAACCAATTAACGTTGGCAGGGCACGATCCAGATCAACTTCAGAGCCTACCGCTTACCTTATCTAGAAGTGTCAGCTAGACCTAAGAGGCTTGGGGTTGCTTGAATGCCAAAATTGAAGAGTTACAGAAGTTCAAAATTCCGGGTTGGGGGCCGCCCCCTATTCGAAAATCTCAATCTACAGCTTCGTTCAAGTTCTGAATTTTCCAAAAACGGAATTAGGTACATAAGGGATATATTGTCTCATGGCTACGCATTTTGTTAATGACCTTGAAGCTATAGTAAAGATGAATGGAAAGAAAATATTATTTTTAGTGACAAAGATTCACAATCTAGAGGAACTGCTATTCTTTCCAACAAAAATATTGAGTATAAAATTCTGGATGAAAAGATTGGACAATTGGGTGGCCCTAGATTTAACACTAAAAAAAAAAACTTGACCCTGATTGTATCCGCCATTTTGATTTTTTTCAAGTAATATATATCTAACATATTTGGTATCATCTAAAAGCTGGGTTCATTATCTTTAATTTGCTGCAAAGATCATTCACATCGATTAGGTATAGACCGAGCTACAGTCGCTTGAATCAAGTAGTCGGTTTTCTGCTCTGTCCACGGATTCACATTGAAATGAACGGCGTTCAGCGAAGGAAATCCGTGTCCAGAAGAAAATCAGGCTATTTATTCATTGCAGATTCTTGATTCGAAAGACTGTAGCTCGGCCTATACTTAACCGATTGGAATGATCTTTGCAGCAAATTAAAGATAATGAAATAAACTTTCCGAAGATACTACATATGTTAGATATATATTATTTAAAAATTCAAAATGGCGGACACAATCAGGGTCAAGTTATTTTTGACCCACCCTGTAGTAGACACAACTCATCTTGTCACCTCTAAGTATACCCATATCATGACTATATCTCAGCGCAGGTCTTTTCTAAGGTCTGCCTTGACTATAGCGTCATTGAATGTGGAGCGTTTTTCCAATGCAAAAAGTAACATCATTGCTGATTTGTATAACAATCTCCAATGCGATGTCCTATGTCTGCAGGAAACCCACAGAGGAATCGATAACCATCGCCCAACCATACCAGGAATGGTCCTTGCCATCGAGAGACCACATCGACAATATGGAAGTGCTATATATGTGAGAACAGGCACCGCAGTAGAAGCAACCTCAATGTCTGATGACAACAACATCGAAGTCCTCACCATTGAGCTTAGTTCCTCTGTCATAGTTACATCCGTCTACAAACCTCCATCAGTAGACTTCAAGCACCCTCAACTCAGCCTTGGGAATTCCACCAAACCTCACTTCTTCATTGGCGATTTCAACAGCCATAGTACCCAATGGGGCTACAGTGAAACTAACAAAGACGGACAAGCTGTCGAAGAATGGGTAGCTAGTCAACATGTGCATCTCCTTCACGACTCTCAGCTGCCGCCATCGTTTCATAGCGCCCGTTGGAAGAGAGGCTACAACCCTGATCTAGCTATTGTTAGTAAAACATCTCTAACCTGGGTAGCAAGATTGTTCTGGATCCTGTTCCACTAACTCAACATCGACAAATCGGTATCCAAGTCAACGCTGCAGTTAGACCAAACAAAGTGCCTTTTAGCGTCGCTTTAACTGCAGGAAAGCAGACTGGCAAGGATTCACTGATGGCCTGGGTCGGAACGTGAGGATTGCTCCACGGCCCTATGGCTGTGACAGATTTGCCCAACTGGTGAGCAGGACTACCCGGGGGTGGGCCTGACGGCATCTCATCTGAGCAGCTAAAAAATCTCGGCCCGGTAGCGGGGGCATGGCTTCTTGAGCTCTACAATTGCTGCCTTGTTTCCCACTCCGTGGGATTCTGGAAGTCACCAAGGACATCCGCTTGACTGAGCTTATCCGAGGATTGCTGGCGGACAGGATGTTCTTTGTTCAGCTGGGAGCAAGGAAGAGCCGATGCCGTGGGCTCGGGGATGGTCTGCCGCGGGAGGGGGGGGGGTGCTTGCGTCTCTCCTGTTCGGCATCTGTGTCGGCGACCAGCCTGGGAGTGCGTGAGCCTGTCGTTTTGTTTGTGTGGGCGATCTTGGAGTTAGCGCACAAGATGCCGACTTCACAGTTGTTGACGAGAGACTCTTCAGGGCTTTGGATGAACTCACTCCTTATTATGAGGAAAACCACCTACGTGTAAATCCATCTAAGACACAGATGTGTGCTTTCCATCTACGCAACCGTGAAGCCAAACGTCCGCTTAAGGTTGCCTGGTCTGGAATACCCTGGAGCGATGTGATGGTCCTGTCAGTCTGAGAGTTGCCTTGGACGGCACTCTCTCTTATGGGACCCACATCGGGAGGGCGGGGAGTGGGGTATGTTCACGCAATAACATCTTGAGCAAACTAACTGGCACAAGGTGGGGTGCTCGCCCACGTACCCTGAGATCGACGGCGCTTGCCCTGTGCTGCTCGTGTGCGGAGTATGCTTGCCCTGTGTGGGAGGGATCGACCCATGCCAGGAGGCTTGATTCGGCGTTAAATGCCTCCTGCCGGCTTGTCGCAGGATGCCTCCGTCCAACACCAACTGAAAACTTGTACATCCTGGCGGGAATTGCTCCACCGGACGTCCGTCGTGGCGTGTCGAGCATGTGGGGGCGTGGCTGCCAGGTGTCTGATGTGGGGCACCCTGTATCTGGACGGATGCCTGCTGCCAACCACCTTAAATCCAGAGAGAGTTTCTTAAGCAAAGTGCAACCTCTTGAAACAGTCTCTAAGGAGCTGAAGAGAGTCGCCTTGTGGAAAGAAAGACTTGCCATCATCCAAGTAACATCTATTGGTATTGAACCTGGTGAGCATCTCCCACCTGGAGCTTACTCCTCATGGGCTGAATGGCGATGCCTCAACAGATTGAGAACCAGGATTGACCGATCTAAGGTTTCCTTGCAGAAGTAGATCAGGACACTACCTGTGGTTGTGGAACAGCACCACAGACAATGGAACATCTCTTGGCCTGCCCACTGCTGGAGCAACAATGCACAAACAAGGACCTTGCGGAATTCAGTGAAGCAGCCAGACGTTGTACCCCTCTCTGGCTGGATACCACAGTGTTTGGACACGATAAGAAGAAGGAGGCCTCTATTATTTTTCCTAGAGTATGGGCGTTGAATGAGGGGCATGTGGAAATTAAAATGCCACGCTAAGTCTTATGAAACAGGTAGTCCGATAGCAGAGAAATAAAAATTCACATGCATTCTCCATGTCAAAACTCCTTGCCTGAAGTTGTAAAGAACATTATAAACTTCAAAATGATACCAAACTTCATCTTTTGGATTGTTCCATATTTGAGATACCAAAATAGTATCTGAATGTATTTTCAAGTATTTATTTGCAAGAAACGTTTGTGACGCTCCTATAGGGTCTTTTTGCTAATATAAGGGTCCACGCAGCGCCCCCAGTCGAACGTTGCACCTTCATGCGGTTAGACTGTTGCTAAGTCTGAACGTCACGACATGGTGAATGAAGTGAATGCTGCACGTGTAATCTTATGTTAGGGATGTTCAGACTATTTTGTTTTAGCAATACCCTAATTGATAGATTTAGTTTTTCACTTTCCTCTCAACATACCTAGGGGGCAGGCAAGGTCAACCTGCATTGCAATGCTATAAAAAATTTATGCATGTCAAATAGTTTAGATGGATCAAATAAACACCCCCAGGGTGGACACGTAAATAAATATGCTGCACGGGACCTACAAGAGGAGGGGTAAAGTTACTATGGGGGTCAAATGTTTAAACTGCTCTAAATCTAATGTAATGTAGCTCAAATTATTCCTTAGGTAACCAGGAGTAAAAAAGTCAATTGGGTCACATGCGTGTGGTGCTTCCTTTCCAAGATATTTGGGAAAATAGGCTAAAGGTCATTGTTTATTCAAGAAAGGTCAATGTTTGTAATACCCAGATTTCTTTGTAAAAATATTTTTTAGAAATGTTTAATGATACTGATTCCAAATATGAAATGCTTTTGCATTTTTGGCTTCATCTTCTTGTTATACTGGAAGGGGTTCAGATTTCCCTGTAGGACTCTATGGGGATGGGGACATTACACCCCTCGTCTATTAAAGGGAACAACCCTCACCGTGCAAAAATTTAAAGGCAGATTTTGAATCCAGTATAATTAAATATTTTTTTTGATATTTTGTACAAAGAAATTTGGGATTACAAAGTTGACCTTCTTGAATAAACAAAGACTTTAGCCTATTTCCCAAATATCTTGAAAGGAAGCAACACACGCATGTGATCAAATTGATGTTTTACTCCTGGTGACCTAAGGAATAATTTTGAGCTATACTATTCATTAGATTTGGAGCAGTTCAAACTTTGGACCCCCATAGTAACTTGACCCCATCGTAACACCCCCCGTGCGCTGATTGAAAAACGTGTCCACCCTAGGAATGTTAATGATGGTCCATAGAAACTACCCAGATAGGACACGTTTTTTATAGCATGACATGTCAGTTTGCAATGGAATATTAGTGTTTGCCCCTTCTAACAGGAGTAAACCATGTTCGATAAACCCGATTTCATACAAAAACAAGACAAATTGTAACAATTGGGTTGGTAAAACTGTTTCATCTTTCCCTCTATACTTTAGGCTTAACAATGGTTAGATATGCATAACGGCCTGAATAGCAAAGTTTATTTATTATTCTGGATTATGCATCAGTGGAAACTTGGCAAAATTTCCTTTAATGGGCAGAGATAGAACTTTTTCCATAAAAATAAATGACTCCCCAAGTGTCACACGTGGCACGGTCATCAGAAAGCTTCTAAGAGATTTTGGCCCGAAATGCTCAGGGACAGCTGCTCCAGGACACATATGCTCTGGAGCAGTGGTCCTGGAGCAGAGCAGCTGGTCCTGGAGCCTATGGTAGGAGAAGAAATAATCTGAAAAATATTCTAATTCAAAATATGCTCAGGAGAAGGATTTGAATACGAAAATGGTCCAGGAGCATATGGCAAATATGCTCCTGAGCAGTGGAGAAATATTCTAAGCTAAGTCAAATACTGCTCAAGGAGCATATTTGCCATATGCTTCTGGACCATTTGCGTATTCCAAAAATGCTCCTGGAGCAGATTTGACTTAGAATATTTTTCAGAGTATTTATGCTACAGACAATATTTGCCTCCAGGACCAGATGATCCAGGAACATAGGCTCAGCGAGCTATGGTCCTGGGCAGCTGGCCTGGAGCTAATTCGGGCCCAAATCTTTAGAAGCCATCAGAAAATCTCTCACGGATTGAGACAACCAGCCAATACAGTTCCAGGTGTGATCGCCATTGAACAACGACCCTTTTTAGAGCCACTGTCCGGGAATACGGATGACATTGAAAGTAAGAAGTGTCATCAAATATGTCATTTTTATTGGCTGGACAACAGGATCGACTGCAAAAGATGGTTAGAAGTCGGCCAGACAGTCTAAAGAAGCAGTAGCAAGAGGCGTTTACGTTTACAATGTAAAATTAGGAAAATCAAAGCAAACACTCCGTTCCCAAAACAGGAACGGACACCCGCCTAAATAATCATGGGGGAGTACAAACTCCAAATGGGAGTTCTCGAGCAAATGGAATGCAGTCAATTTTCACGTTGGACTACGTGAATAACAAAAAAATTGTGGAGGATTGCAGATGACTTGTTGATTTGCCATTCAGTTGGCCAACATTGATATAAATAGCTTCATTGATTATTCCGTAGTTTGAATAATCAAGAAAGGAACTTACGTGACAAAGACATCATTGTATGTCAACGATCTCACAAACCACATGGTTTAATGTGTGTAAATCCCATAGGATAGATAAAAAGGGATGTGCTTACAAAACCTGCCATAGCTAGCGTAGTTTTCAGTCGATCTTTATTATTTTTTAAACACATGAAAGTATTATTTGAGGTGTTTTATAAAAAAACAACAACAAATCTATGATATAGATTATTTGCATAAGGTAAATTCATTTTTAATCCTTGCACTTTTTTAATTCACGTAGTTTCTACTAACTTGTGTTCCTTGTATAACGGATATCCGTGGAGGGTTAATGGACGGCAGTTCAATGAAACAAGCCTGAAGGTCTATAAAATAAGACCCTACCAAACAAATCTGCGATCGAAAAAGGATTAGGTAAAATGTACACAGCTCATTGCGAGAATTACCAGCGTTCAAACTCAAGTCCCCTATTATCAGGAAAGGAACTTACACTCAAGTGTAAAAAACACCGCATATCGATCAACAATGGAACCACACACTTCAGTCAGCGTCTTCTCATGAGAGACATTGCCCTTTGTGTGCAATGAAAAAGTTCCCGGAGTGACAACCAAATGCTACACTTGTGGGAAATCACCGATCCACAGTCTCATTACAAATACGGAACCATGGTCAATAGGGAGACATGTTTATTACAAAACTATTGGCATACAACAAATTACAGCTTGAAGAAAGGGGATCGTCAGTGGTGTGTACCCTCGAATATGCCAATGATTGTCACTTTTCACGACAAGATTCCTCTCCATTAGGACCGACGCCACCAACGAAGGAAGTACAAAAAGACAAAATATAGACATAACGCATATATCGATCTGAAACACTCAACAACATCCCTCGCAAAATCCATCCCAACAATCATTGTCTTCACAAGTTTGTGACTAATGATAAATCAACAGATAATGATCCCCAAACACGGACACGAACAAAGGTTTTATTATTAAACTGTCAAAAGTTAACCTTGATCCCGCCCACAGAAAAGTCTCCTCCAGAAGGGCTTGAGTTTTGTCCAGTCCCCCCTAAGATCGATTCCTTGCAACTTCGCAATGATATTAGAGATTTGCCGACGTATCTTAACAGCCTATTTTACAAAAAAACCAATGGCCAGTACCTGAAGATAAATACTCAAACCAAGACGTCCGAATTGGGTGATCACAAAAGGTAACCTGTACAATCTTGAGCTTCTACTTGGACTAACAAATCTCAGCATAAGCAAGATGAGACCAGCGAATAATCTCACCAACGATTTAGCGACGCTGGCCCTACGTGATACCGCAACAACGGCGAATTATAATAAAAGGGCGGTTCCATAGTAATTATGGACAGGGAGTCTTATATTGTGAGGGTGAAAGGAAACTCTCTGACAGTGCCACATACCAGAAAAGTCATCAAGGAATCCCACTCAACGCATTCAAAGTGGTTTCCAAAAACGTTTCTAAGATGGAATTTGATGACAAGATTGAAAGCGTTCTCCTCCCTAAGCCTACGGGACACGAAATGTCTAATTTTTACGCTCTTCCAAAGGTCACAAGGAAGACAATAGTTCGGCGTACAGTGTGCCCAATCTTTTTTTGTTAAAATTTATAAAACTGTTGGATTTTTACTTGAAACCATTTGCCTCAACAAAATGATTTCTTATATTTAGGACATACCATTTTAGCAATATATCCATCAACGGAAGAGGTCCTACGACTCCCGTCCCGGAACACACCCTCTTATGTACCGTGGAGTCAAATCCCTTTATTGTGCTACATTTGTACTCAGGAGGGTCTTTAGCTGTCCAATTAGCTCTCGAAAAATGCCATCGTAAGAACCTACCACTCAGACCTTGTTAGGGCTCTGGAACTTGTCCTGACATTAAACAATTCCATAGCAATTTCTTTATCCAGCTCAGTGGGACGGCCATGGGTAGGCTACGCCATATTGTTTATGGACTCAATCGGCCCCAGCCAGACCTCTAATTGGAGAGATACCACTGACGATGTATGTTGTATTAGGAGAATGACATGACCCCCGCAAAGCTTCCAGATATATAATATCTCAAACTATTTGAATATTAAATGTTAAAGCAAGACAAAAAAATTATAATATTTGATATATTTGCGATCTACAGTGGGCAGCTGTAGCTAATATCTTACCCCCGTCAGGATAGGAAGTTCTAACATACAAGTTTGTAACATGTTCAAAATATAACAGCCATTTACAACTTTGGTGTACCGTCCTTTTTCCAATGCAAACCACATGGATGGACAATTAATTTGCTTTAAATATAAAAATGTATGAAATTCACACATGTTATACGAGCATATAGGCAGTGCGCGTAGTCATAAGTTGGTTTCAAAAGAAATACCCTATTATGTAGGGTGCAGAGGGACTAAATGAAAAGACGTGAGACAGAGCCAAATTCGACCCTCATTTTTCACACCAGTAAATGTGACTTGCAGACCCTGTACCCATCTGTAATCTCGTTTTCTCTCATAAACTGGGGAACCTTCTGACCCTTTTTGTTACAACTTCTACGATACTTTGGGTGGTTTTACTTGGATCAATTTTTCTGGTACGTGTAAAAAAAATTTTTTTTTTTCTATCTCTAGTTCTTTTTCAATTGGTCAAGATATTTAGTTGTTCTATCACGTTCTGCAATTGCAGACAACAGGTCGGTTGACAATTCTGCCTCTCTCTGTGTAATCAGCTTTTTCTGCCTCCACTGTTTTAAAGTCGAGTTGAATTAATGTAGAGTCTATTCATAGATTATATAGTGCTTTTGTGTATAGTAGCCTTTTCAGTTTCTAACACTTTTGCATGCGCTTCTTCTTTGGTTCGTATCTGTCGATTGCTGCCTCTCGATTTTTCTTGGAAATACGTTGCCCGATCTCCTCTAACTGGACGCCTTTTGTCTTGTACTATTCCAGCGGTGCTGTTTGGCGTCATAATAGCGAGATGCTTTTCATAATCGTTCTGATTCGTGCCTCCCGCTCCTTAAACTTTTCTTCAATTTCGCCGTTCAATGTCGTTTTTTTCCCATTTCAATGAGGCGATTGGCTTCCTCTAGGAGATCATTGGTGTAACCAATGGCCACATCGCATTACAATTTCATCAATAAGATTAAGTAGATTTGTCACTGCTTCTGATTCGCTTGATTCTGGATCAAGAGTGTTATCGAAAGAACGTAGCGATTGTTACATTCCTGCAGGATCCGGAAAAGTGCAGGGGGTGCCATGGATAATCATCTGTTCAATACCTTTTATAGACTTATTTCTCTTGATGGATTCCAGATGAGTAAACACCACTATCATGTATTGAAGACTTCTGTCCAAAGAGCTTACGTAGACCATCTGCAGCTTGCTGTACTTCAGTGGTCATCCTTGCAATTGGAGTTACTAACAAAATAGCATGAGGTCCCGGGACACATTGAAATACATCCTGTGATCTTTCTTAGCTATAACCTTGGGTCGCGTTGGTGTCAAACAATCCTGGTGTATCGACTACCACCACTGCACTGTTAGTTGTACTTGCATTTCTAATGTCTTTTCCAGAAGACTTTTGGCAGTCTTGGGTTATCGAAGGCAAATCGGGAAGGCTATCACAAACGGTCTGAGCGCCAGAGAATTATGTTTCCTGTTCACTCTTACCACCCCCAGTATATCCTATCAGGACTAACCGACGTTGTTGTCGTGGATGAGATAGATGGCACAGGCTCGGCTTAAAGGAAAAACATTCAGAAAAGAACTACTTTAGAGATTCCATGCTGTTTAGAGTGGTTCATTATAGTGGAGGGCCTAAGTAAAATTGGTGAAGTTCATGTAATTGTGGCAAAACCCACTATTAAACGCATTAACCTACTGGGTCAGACTATTCAGAAAATCGAGTGGCCATTTTTTCTGTTGACCTTAGTGACCTTGACACAATGTCAAAGGTCAAAATGGCCATACATCAATCCAAAGTATATCGACCTTGGTACCAGAATGTTGGCAAAATTTTAAAAGGAATATTGTACTATGATATTTATTTTGTTATTTGACCTTTCGCTTTTTTGTATATGCAAATACCTAATTAGAGACAATAATATGCATAAAATTGCCTTTATGCAGGCCCTTCTGTCCAAAGCAGAGTTAGGCCTCAAGTTCCTGCACAATGTAGTTATCTGTAAACACTCTAAACTCTGCTTAAATGTCGAATGAACCCTACCAATCCCCATATTTCTTGATATTAGCCAATACCCATGGGTAAGTAAAACAAGAAAGTAAAGCAAGGTTTTTAAAATGTGCAAGAGAAAATCATCGATGTAGTCATATACAAAATACATGGAACGAATTGTCGTTATTACCGTGAAATAAACCAAGATTCGCACTTCAGAGACCAAAGGATGTATTATATATCTTAGTATCAGTCACATGTATGATGTGTTCTATTGACCCCATCCAGAGACACTGGTTAGTTTCGTCTAAAGCAAGATCAAGTTAGTCACCCTATACCGGGGGGCTCTAAGGTTGGTTTGGGTAGGGAACGTGCCCCCGGAAGCAGTACCCATAGCTACACCGTTTTTTGCCAAAAAAGGGAACATAGCTTTACCAGAGATGCAAATGTTGGGCCAAATTTAATGCAATTTTATTTGCCGTTTTTCCTCAAATGTGGACAATTTTGACTTCAGATAGAAACTTTGACCTAATTTTCCCAACAATTTTTAGAAAAATTGGGTTTTCCCCGATTGAGAAATATTGGAAAACACGACCCCTTTGTCATGTATAGACGGCGGGGAAAATGGCTGACAAAAGGGGTCATTGATAACCCAGAAGCTAAAGGAGACTGTCCCTGGTGGCAAGTCCCCGTATGGGCATTTGTGTTGAGATCCCCCCTGCATATACCCACCCATGAACTGGAACTTCCTACCATCTTACTCTTCCCTGACCAATTGTTTTGGTAAACAAAACCATTAATGTTCCCACAACAACACAGTTTTGTAAAAAAGGTGGCAAGACAAAGGGTTGATTCTCTTCATCTGTGTGATGCTGTAATCATTTTCAAAACCCATAGACCCGGAATAGTCTATAGGTAAAGCACAGATCAAGTTAGAGTCTCCCCCATCTAGCTGCATTAAGCCCTTGTTTTAGTAACTGAAAATTGTGTTAACAATTAGTTAAATTGTTCCCACACACCAAAATTGAGAAAAAATTTTTTTTTCCATAAAAATGTCCATAAAATGTGCATATCCCCGGTGTTGTCCCACTTAAGTCCATAGATTGGAATAGATGGTTTATTTACACGTGTCAACAAATCTTAAGTGTTCCTAAACAACACTGTTATCTGAAATTTAATTCTTTCTTTGATGAAACCTGTTTTTCAATTGAACATTGATCAATTATTTCCCCGGTCTTAGTCATATAGTTAGTGTGTGCAATTAATCGGGGCCAATAGCCCTAAGTAATCAATTAATTACAGAAGAACCTAATTTCAAATCTACCCTAAGCGTTTGAGTTTTGTTCATGAACGTGGGCCCCACTTGGCAGGAATTGATAATTAGGTAATTACCCCGAGATCAGGCAGCAGGTCCACACCGCCGCCCCCCCACCCCCCCCCCGCCCCACCCCCCCCCCCCCCACACACACACACATCCCACAAAAGGGGCAAAAGTTCCACCTATTTTGTTGATTTTTTTTTTTTTTGTCCATAAAATGGTCCAAGTGTATAGAAAGTTTGACAAGAACTTCCACTTTTTATTAAGTGATGCGATGCTCAAAAAGGGCCATTTTTATAGGGGGGGGGGGGGTGTTGAGTTTTGCTTTTTTTAATTCCAAATAACTCCAATTTTCAAAGTCCCGCACCCCCCTAAACAGGAGTTGTTAAAAAAGTAACGTTAAACAAGTACAAGTAATTTGATTGGTCTAAAAGGCCCCCCTAAACAAAGTAGGTAAGTGTGTAATATACTACCATTAATTAATAAGTATTTTGGCATATTTGACCCCTAAGCAAGTAGAAATTTGGTTGTCCTTTGGTAGCTAAACTAATAGCTCATTTTACACAAAATGAGCCTAAACGATACAAACTCCGAAATTCCAAATCGTAAGACTAATGTAAGTTCAACAATCTGGGTTCAATGGTGAAAATTACAACACAACACAAAAAACCCTTTTTTTCAAGGATTTCCATCAGTGGTTTGCTACCCTTTTTTAATATACGTTTTAGTATCCGGCACATCTTGAAAATATACCCTTGTTACGTGTTTCTTGGTCGCACATGAATCCCCCCTAATCCCCCTATCAATGAACAGTGAAAACCCCGAACCACCCCCCCCGGGCCCTGAATGGAAAAAATAATTAAGAATCATACAGTGGCGTGAGACTGAAAATGATAACTAGTACCACTAAACTTTTGTCCCTCTGGAGTGCGAATCGCGGGTTGTTTCTATGGTTATAACAACAATTAATTCCATAGATTTTGGCTTAACCCTCTTCTTTACCAAGGGCGTGGGGTGGTTTACCACCCCAGGGAACTTTGTTCCGGTGCGATAACATGCCCAAAACTTTTCGTAAAAGCTTATGGGTAATCGTTCTTTCATCCTTCTGTCATTTTAGCGAAAAAATGTGAAGGGTCAGCACTTTCTTTCACCGGGTTAGGGTTGCCTTCAAAGTCCGAAGGTGGGGGGGGGGGGGTGTTTTGCCACCTACCGATTATTTTAATGGTACATTTTTGAAAATATTATGGAAAGTATGGCTCTAAAACTCTACGTTTAAATGTCAAACGTAGTGTCCCATTGCCATCATGTAAAGTCTGCGAAACCCGCATGAAAATCCGATAAATTCCCCTCCGATTTTTTTAGCGCAAAATTGGATTTTTCGCCTATTTTCTTATGGAAAAAATTGCCAATTTGGGGTCGAACAATGCATTTATGACATCTTGTGACTTCATTTTAGGTTATGGTTGTACTTATTTTTGGTATTCAATGGAAAAGAGGGGACCATAACTATCCACTGGTATCAAAATCATAAGCACGGGTGCGTATTAATTGAATTCTCAGGGGGTGGACCCCCCCCGGTAAACCCGTGTTGTGTGCTACAAAAAAGGATTGGTAAGACGAGGATATAGACAACATAAAACATTTTCTCTTGTACATTTTCATGAAAACAACTTGGTTTCCTTAGCCATGGCATTAATAGCAAGGTATAATGGGTTGTGTAGGGTCACATTGTGCAAAAACATGAGGCCTAACTCTTTGCTTTGGACAGGACTCACCCGGACTGGGGTCTGAATAAGGCAAATGTATGCATATTATGTCTCTAATTAGCTTTTGCATATAACAAGAAAACAAAAGATCAATAAACAAAATAAATATTTCATATACAATATCCTTGTGAATTTGCCACATTTTGATCCAAGGTCGATATACTTTGACGATGTATGACCGTTATGACCTTTGATCTCGTGTCAAGGTCACTAAAGGTCAACGCGAAAAAATGGCCAACATCGTTTTATGAATAGTAGACATAGTAGAAACTTTATAATGGTTGCCCAACAATAAACATTAATTTCATAAAATCACTCTTCTGGAGAACATAGGCACACTCCAATATTAGACAAATAAGCCATGTTTATGAGTGTTTTAGTGTATTTTTTAATTCGCCCTGATTTCATAATTTACTGTGTATTAATTTTATCTCTTATTTGCAAAAATTTCACACATTTCCCCAAATTCCGATTTCAGCATCCTTCAACTGCAGAGCGATATTCAAACCCTCTTCTCCCAAACTTCGAAAATAGGATTCTCAATACCCTACTACATGGAACAAATCTGCACGTCGAATGACAAATGTAACGTAAGCAGCAGGCATTATTCTTCAACACGTGAAGTGCAACCGATTCAGGCATGAACAGAGCGCCGAAAGCACCGTCAACATGCTCCAGACCTCCAGCATCTCCTGTAGGCAGTGTATACCTAGGCCTGATCTCTACCAATAAGACTAATGTGCAGCAACAGAGTAATGTCACATCATCTTTGAATCCCACCTCCCATTGCAACAATATCATCACAAGATTTTTGCTTATGCTCATAAGAACACGCATGCAGTACAGAACCACAGGTATTCATTAGTATGCATGTGGCCTAGTTCTGTGTCGCAGGATTACAAATTGACTTAGATCTGGGTCCTCTACTCTACCTTACAATGCCCCCAGTTTGAACAACTCCATTGAAGTTAATTGGTCGCACGTAAAAACCATGGAATATCAAGGTAAGACTAAGGATATTTGATCTTCTACACGCCAAATCAATGTCGGCACACCTCTTGCCTATTTTCACCGGCTGTACAATCAACAACCTAGTATCAGGGGTCAATCAAATCATAAATACAAAGAAAAGAACAAACTGAATTAATTAGTGGAACAGTTCGAATAATTCAGCGTTTTTTGATTGGGTCTTTTGGAACTTTTCTGCATTGATGTGTTCTTAATTGAACCTTTATGGAATTTTGTTGTGGACATTGATTTTATATTACCTGCCAGCTTGAAGGAGAAGAATGGATCTTTTATATGGATCGGCAAATGGAGAAAAGCACAATTGAAAGGCCACTGAAAGGAGGTATAAAGTCAACCCTTGATATTTTTTTTAATTCTATATCCGTATGCACAAAAAGTTTAAAGTTAGACAGGTTTAAAGTAACCTGTTAAGTCAAAATTAGTTTGCCTCAAAAAAGATTGTAGTTATTACTTTCTTTGTAAAGTAACTAGCAAATTTGAAAGATGTAAAGCAAATTTATAAAATAAATACAAAATAACCTCGTGTCAGTGTAAAGGAAAATGTCTATTCTGGTGGACAACATTAAACTGGAACCGGTGTGAAGCAGATATAGTCCGGCGGGAACCTCAGTCAGGGGCTCCATAGACGATAACGGGATAAGCGTGAAACTAATGTGACGTGAAGAGTCAATGAATCATTGCCCGATTGTTACATTGTTCCCGGGACCATGGAGTACGCCGGACAATAATTACTTCTACACCGGGATATACTACAGTTCCTGGTGACTGAGTGTCCTACCATTCATCTGTGTATTGTGTTCTCCCATTGAGTGCTTTCTTGTATGCATCATTGTTTCAGCACTGTATCCAAATGACCTCATCTACAAGGTCACTGTTTAATCCGTACATGTTACTATGGTGGCTAGGACACCCTCTCATGGAGGACACTCAATTTCTTTACACCGGATCTCAAAGTTAGACTGCGTCTAAACTCTTTTGTGCATACCGACCGTTTAGGTCTTTGTAGTCATATCTGGGTGGCTCATGTGATTCGGCACCAAACCATAGGTATTTTTCCGTATTGCATGAACAACGGGGAGAAAATAATAGTATTATTGACTGGTTATACGGGCAGTTTGGGAAAAAGAAATACCTTTATTCTGTAGAGCTAGGGTGGAGGCACACCATTACGTGTCTTCTTGCACCACAGCGCGACCATTGTCGAAATTCGGTCAGGAAAGTAATTTGAGCCACGCGCCATTGGCAAAATCTTTACTGTGCTAGGGAGTTCACAAGTTTCGACGGTAACATGACCCCCAGGGGGCGTGCGCCCCCCCAACCCCCCACCCCCCCACCCCCCCCCCCCCCCCCCCCCCCAACACCCCCCCACCCGCCCCCCCCCCCCCCCCCCCCTTTCATATAGAAGTCACATTGAGCACAAATGAGGTATTGCTATTCATTCCGTCAAGTGCACATACTGCACAACGCCATACAGCGCATGGCGGAATCAATTGTAATAACCTCATTTGCATCAAGGGGACATTCATATGAAACGTCTAAACCAAGTGGCTGACAGTACACAACAACTTGTTATTGTTAACATATTCGGACCCGGTCAAATAGCGTTGATTTGTTTTTTGTGTACAATGGATATGCGCCAAAATACTGGCCTATCGTAACGATTTACGCACTCAATATTCCCTAACTAAATTGTTAGTTAGCTGACTAGTGTATAATATAGGTTTATATTTGGAAAAAGACGAAAAAACGTGAAAAATCGAACCATTAGCTGCTCAATTCTCGATTGCTGCTGTCAAGTCAGGCCACACGCCATGCTTACAAAAACTAGTGAGCTAATTGGTCTATTTTGTCAGGAACCATTTCAACTATCAGATCGACCACATGATTCGTCGTTTTCACGCTATCCAAGGTACCGCGAAACGTTTTTCATTCCTTGCTTCAGCTATAGCAGAGCCTGTAAACACAGCCTGTCTGACTGCTAGGAGTCCCATGGACGTAGCGCATGTCTAATAATAGCCGCCCAATTAGCGATGCGGATACGCAATAGGTGGCGCTGTGTCACAGCAGTACAGATTCTATGGGAGCGTAAATGGTGTGGAGGGTACATTAAAACATATCTTGAGGTTCCACAACTGACTTGCAAAATGGGCCGATATCCGGCCAAAATCACCCAAAATGACGCATTGCGCCATGACAGTCCAAGTTGTGGCACTATTAGAAGTACATCTCCTAGAACCATGATAATTGGTATTTATGGCTAACCTTCACGGCTGATTCTGAAATTGTAATCACAACAAGTTAGCAATACTAATTTTACATGGCTGAGATCCAAAAATGGATGAAAACTTGCTTTGAACACGATTGCTGGTCTAAACTTATTTGGCACAGTTACAGGTAAAAAGACCCTCGAAAAGTTATTTCACATAAACCTCCACCCAAGTTTTATGATCATATAAGTTTTTACTAACATTTATAACCCCTAAAAATATACCTCTGTAGTGTTCATAGAGTAAGAACATAGATAATCATTAGCATGTCTGTCTAGACTATGGGCATGTCCTTCCATACGGTTGTTTTGTTGTCCCCATCGAGGGGCTAGGGGAAACCAAATGTAAATTTATAATACATTATTAAAATCATATAACCGTCTGTTCCCGCAAATAAAACTGGCACATTTCTTGAAAATGAATAAAATGTCACTTCAATTTATTTTCCCCAATATCAGTGACCAATAGATACACTAGACTTCAGCAAACAATGGAGCTAAAGATTATTCAATTACCGGCTCGGTATGCGGTGTAGAAAAACACTTCAGATCCCTTTTCATCTGGGAGTGCAGGACCATTGTCATATTGTCTCGCGATTGAAAAGATTCAGGTGTTACCACCTCTCTTATTTTGGACGAAGTCTTTTTAATGACGTAAGCACAAAATACTTATCCTCATTCACAAATAAATAATTATTGAGCTTCTATTATAGTGCGTGTTCAATTAACTTTGACCATATTTTTCATCATTTATTTGAAAAGGAAGAAAGACAAACACACATCATGGCAGAATGTTGCTCGGCAAGCTTTGACCTAACAACTTTGTGCACAATTAAAATCTGTAACTTATTGCTTAACCTCATTTCTATTCAATTTACCGCGTTTTCAGAAGAAAACTTAGGGTCAACGACCTATATTATAATGTAAACTGGTTAGTTATTGTGAAAAGAGGACTGGTATTTTGTTACTCAACCCGAATCGTGGAGGTGATAACACCTGGCTATAACATCATGGCTCCGCATACCGGGCCCATTGTAATATCTTTAGTTAATGTCTATACATATACATTGGTCACTGATATTGGGAAAGAGAAATTGAGGTGACATTTTATTCATTTTCAAGAAAATGTGCCAGTTTTATACGCGGGAACAGACAGTTATATGATTTTAATAATTTATTATGAAATAACATTTGGTTTTCCCCTAGCCCCTCGATGGGGACAACATAATGTATATAGTTGGTTGTTTGGGCTACGCCCCATAGTCTAGTCGGAATAAAGTGCATCGGTTGTTGTCGGGCAAAGGGTGGGTCATGGATGCTGGAGTTATGCCGTGTTGCTATCTGCATGTAAAAATTATGCTAGGTTTTGTGTCAAATTTCGGCATTCTCGACTTTTGATTCCAGAGTGCACGAATCAATCCGTCGCGACTTTTGGGACCGCATAAGCTGATGCTTCTGTAACTAAATTGAGATCTCTCGACTCCCTGTGTGGTAGAAATATTTGAAAATGCTCTTCCAAAATAGGAGTCTTTGGGTGACAGTGGCAAAATTTTCAAAATATATGGGATCTTTGGGTGACAACAATTCTGAAAATGGGGGTTTTAACAGCCTTACGCTTCACCTCCAAAATGGGAGGCCCCCCCCCCCTTCGTAATACAAATGAGCATGACACTGTCATGTCATATGCCATATGTATCTATCTGGACATGGTGTACTACGGATTACCACACTTCCAAAGATGTTTTTCGTGTTGTAAATGTTAACAGACTAGTTAATGTTGTTGTGCTCACTAAACAAAACGTTCTAGTATTTTTCCTGACACTGTTTTTGGTTTGTGTTTTGAGAGGAGAGAGTCATTCATTGATGATTGAAAGCACTTTTCTAGGTTTGTACCTGTATCTGTGCGAAATAAGTTTGGATCAACAATCATTTTCGGACCTAGCTCATCCATGTAAATTTTTTTTAATTGCTGCACCTGTGATTACAGTTTCACAATGAACAGTGCAAGTTAGCCATAAAAACACATTAAATTGTTCTAGGTGTGTACTTCTGACGATAACAACATCTTAACATGGACTGCCGTGCCGCGATACGTCATTTTGGGTGATTTGGGCCGGATATCGGCCCATCTTTCAGGTCAGTTGTGGAACCACAAGAAATGCTTCAACTTGTCTATTTTTTGATATATTGCTAATCTTATGTGCCCGCAAGTTTTTTTCTTTTTAAATTGCCTGTAAAAGATATTTAAAATTAAATGTTTTTTTTTCACTACACCCTACTACTGTAGAGCATAGTCTTAAGTTTTCGGCTTTACCTTTATTTTTTGCATATAATGTACGTGCTTTATCCAACTGTGTTGATATATCCACGCCCGACTCTGAAGCGTTTCTTATTTCATCATCATCTGTGTTATCATCCACATCTTCATCACAAGCAATTCCATCTGTATCCTCTACTACGTGGTACTCCTGATATGATGCCACGGAACCTCTTCTAGATGAGTTGTTACATTGTTCTAAAAATATATATTAAAAAGGTACTATTAGCCCATGTTGATATTTGTAATGTCCTTTGTTGATATAAAGAGAGACAGGCAAAATACCCTATAGTTACAAAGGCCAGTTCAGAAATCCTCTCAAAGTTTTAGTTAAGGACACGAATTACAGTATTAAAACCTTTTCAACCAATTTGTTTACCTGAGATTTGTCATGCACTGTGGGCTGTGCATTAGTAGCAGGGAGGGGGGGGGGGGGTCAAGAGGAATCCATGACGGCTTCCCTGTCTCCAACATAAATACAAAAATAAAATCACACCCAACTAATGAGATGACTTTCTAGTTCCTTTTTGGGAACAAATAAACTTTAATCAAAAGTGAAAATGCTTTGTTTTTGTGACAAAATAAAAATTAAATTTGATGAACACTAATTCCAAATGACTGGATGTAATAGTGTGATTTTTTTTTTATTCGTGCCATTTCATTAAAAGTTTTCGATAATTCTATTCGTGTTGAAAGGTTGTGCATTTATCCTGGAAAATCAATGCCACTTTTATGTGGCGTGGATTGAGGCCAAACATTGTTGCATGGCTTCACCTGAAGATCGGTTGCAATTCATAAGATTAAATCCAGTCGTGTCCACACGGTCGGACTTAAGTCACTTATTACCGGTTTTAACTTTGGTCGGTATTAGCGTCGGACTTAAAGTGGCAATGTGGACGCGCACTGATCGGATTTAAATTCTGTCTGTATTAGTATCGGACATAAATTTGGCAGTGCGAACGCGCATTAACGGTATTAGCGCTTTATATTTCGACATAACTTTTAAGTCCGATAAGCTTATTACCGGTGTGAAAGCAGATATAGTCCGGCGGGAGCCATAGTCCGGGGCTCCATAGACGATAACGGAATAAAGCGTGAAACTAATGTTGCGTTAAGAGTCAACTGAATCGATTGCCCCATTGTTCACCATTGTTCCTGGACTATGAGTACGCCGGATAATAATTACTTCAACACCGGTACTAACTGACCGTGAGTGGTCCATGACAACTGGCATCGGAGTTATAAACTTTCACCCACAAAAGGTTACAATAATTATTAAAATTGAAAGAAAAATGTGAAAACATCATTACTTATCGAGATCTATTTTATTCATGCACGGGAACCTAAACACCAGGGAAAAGGTGCCTCAACTTCCGGCGAGACGGAGGTAACATCACGCTCCGACAGTGCTCCGTATTTTCTGACTTTATGTCGGTTTCACGACCAACGATGCACTGAAATATTTTTATAATAGCTTTGGGCTGGCCTGGAGGTAAGGTATGTCAACTTTCTGGTCTAAATGGCGGCAGCAGAAGGTGGGAAAATACAAACTGATATTAGGGACATGTTTGCTCGCACTACCAATGTAGATTCAACCAATGTACATGAATCGACTATGGCTCAAACAACTGGTAGCACGAACTCAAAATCCGACACGGCTTGGTTAGCTGACACAATGAAGAAAGTAACTCAAGCTGACTCAATCAATGACTTGAAATTGATTTTGTTGTGATATAATCGCTAAATTGGCAGAGGTAACGCAATGTAAAGAAACCAGCAACAGAGCTATAAACGAAACAGAAGTTATCAAGGAGGACTTAAAAAAGCTGAGTGACTTCTACGACTACAAATTGGAAGGAATCGAAAACAACTTAGATGCAAATGCCGAATATGTGACCAGAAATGAGTTTGATAAGGTTCAAGAGAAAATGGATGACCTGGAAGGAAGATCAAGGCGGAATAATTTGCGTATTTGCAATGTGACAGAAGGTGAGGAAAATGGCTTTGATGAGCCGTCTATGGAGAAATTTGCGAATATGATCATCCTGCAAACACTTGGTATTACTTTGAAGGAGGATGCTATACAAAGAGCACACAGAGTGGGACCTAAAAAGCCAGGAGCAAAACCAAGGGACATAATTGTCTATTTTCTCCGATATACAAATAAAGAGAAAATAAGGAAAGTGGCCCCCAAAAAGAGGCCAAAATTTAAAGGGCGAAATGTGTTCTTCAATGAGGACTTCTCGGCAATGACTATGGAAAAAAGAAAAGTCCTCGGAGAGGAAATGAAAAAAAGAAGAGCGTCGGGTCAAAGAGCATGGATGACAAGAGACAAACTTTTCTTTGTGGAGCCAGATGATGGTTTTGTATATGAACAGACATGCGTCGCACCATATTTCTATACAACTGAGCCCAGGAAGCGGTTTAAAGCGAGATCATTTAAGAGACCTGAAACCAGTACGCCGGTTGCTACTACTAGAGCTGACTCGAATGCACAAGGGTATTCGGGCACCACGGCTACAGATTCGAACAGCCCCATGTCACTTCAGAGTTCATCTTCAACGCAGAAATCCCAACCAGCATCGGATAGGTCTGATACAAGTTTGCCTCCGGTATCGCCGTCGCTTTTCGGACCCGCTCAGGTCAGGGCTTCGGCGCCAGTTTTTACTCCTGCACCATCGACGGAGAATAGGAAATCTCGGACTCCCCCGACGCCGCAGGAGAGCGCCGCAAAACAAGCGCGGTCTGAAGCCTTGGCATCTCCATCTGAAGTCTCTGCCTCTCCATCTGAATGCCCAAGATCAACGGCGGGTCTATGAACTTAAAACAAACTCATTCTCTGTGCGCTTTTGAAAAAAGACAAATGTTAATTGCTAATGTTAGTTATATTTGTTACATTATACATTTATTCTGTTTAAAAGTAGAAGCAATAACAAAGCCAAAACAATAACCAAAAATAAACAAAAACAAAAAACAGACACAAAAAAAAAAAACCAACAACAACAACAAAAAAACCCACATAAAATGTTTTATCAATTTTTTTCTCATAGTTTACCATAGTAGCATCTGCAACAAATTTAAAAAAAAATACTACACACTCCTGATATTTTTTTTTTAGACAAAAATGATAGAAAGTTACTTTATGTAATATGCCAACATTTCTAAGACAATGAACATATATTGAAACAAACACATGTAGTACATGGGGAAATGTAATGGATGTTTTGGTTTATTTTTTTTCATATACAATTTTGACACTAATGTTTTTCTAATACAGAATTTCATGGAGAATCTGAAAATCATGGGTGTCATTTTTTAAAAATGTGTTCTTGGGTGTTTTATAAGGGGGCAAAATTTGTACAGGGGTAAACAATAAAAGTGTTTAAATTGTCTTAAAATTTATACCAGTCTTTTCGGCTGCTCATAAGGTTTCTAAAAAGGTATAGTTTGCCATATTTACCACCTATTGTTTTAGTACAATAGGCTCAAGAAAGTTCAAGGTCATTATTTATAGAATGGTCCGATTTTGTTGAAACTGGTTTTAAATCGTTCATTGTGTCATACTAAATAAGAAAATGTATATAGATTATGTGTTTCACCTTTCAAAGTGAGACTTTTAGAGATATAACTAGTGGTCTCCCATAGACTCTGTGGACCACGGCCATATTTGCCCTCTTAATTATTATCAAAACGTCATTGACAACGCGACCTTTATATTTTCGGCTTCTGTACATTAACACGAACAATTTGGCACCATTTTTAGAACAAACCGATGAATCTGAAATTTTACCCCCAGTGTGACCTTGAACCCGTTTTGCCTTGTAACTCTTGTACTATAACCCTCAGGTAGGGCAAACTATACCTTTCTGTAATCCTTGAAAGGCACTGAACATGATGGTATACTTTAAAACACATTTTGTCCCCTTTTATATTTTGCCCCCTGTATAAACCAGTGTAAACCTTGCCCCCCTAGGATTCACCCAAGAACACATTTTAAAAAATGACACCCATGATTTTTGGAATCCTCAAACAATTTTGATTTAAAAAACCTTAGATTGCAAGATTGTAAATGACATTTTAAACAGAAAACAGTTCCCCATGTATTAATGGTTTTGAAAGTTCTTATGATGAAAAATCATTAAATTATAATACATGGGATTGTTAATAAACCATTATAAGAGAATGTTAAAAAAAACAACTAACCTATATGGACATCATGCTTACTATGGTTCTAATGGTATTATATCTTTTAAATAAATTTTGACTGGATAATTGCCAAATTTCAACATCTATTTTAATATGACGGGTTATATGCAATTGTTCCTTACTATTCTATTACACAGATTTTGTGTTTTCTGATTTAATCTGAAACAGGTCACTTATGCATTTGAATACATTAGTCATCATCATGCACCGTTGTTTCGTGTTACGTACATGTATACCGTGTCAGACAGTGACTATAACGTACTGCTGCATAAGGTTGACTCCGTTAATTTCATGTGGAGGACACCCTCAACTTTATAATAACTGTACTTTGCAATATCATAATGCTCGTCCACATAATCACACTGGTGTGATAGCTAAGCCCAATCGAATGGCTTTTAATAGCTGTATATAAAATTAACAGACCACATGGATTTCTGTTGTACACAGTATTCTATGGTATTATGTTGTGCTAACACTGAATGTTCCCACATCAATATAAAATAACGTTTGCCTCCAACTCTGGAAATTGGAGGAGATTTAGGGAGTAGCCATTCTGGTAACTACAACTACTACTTTGAAATAATACAAAAAAATATATATTTACATCCCTACATGACGAGTGAATGTGTGAAAACGATATTATATACATTGTTAGGGATAAAATCGGATATTTCTTTAAGTCAATATTATTAGCTTATTATTGCTCACTACTGTCACCCTACTGTAACACATAATTGAATAGACCGTTCATGAACTTTAAAAAACTTTTTGTTTTCCATTGAAAAAAATAGCTTATGCGAATTGTATTTAATGTTGTGTTATTTCGCCCCCCTTTTCCTCGGATCTCACACCTGATCATCTTACCCATCTCTATTTGACAGATCTACCTATGTCCCTATACTAAGATAGGCTATTGCACTTGTAAAGTTCAACCATAAAGCGGCACTGGCACAATTTTCAACAAAATATGAAATTCTTCCTTTGCTCTCAAAGATATTCTAAATAGCCATTGGAAGAACATATATATCGCCGGCGACGTTAAATTTCTAAAATCGGTTTTCTGTTTTACCCATAAGGAAGCTGATTTGGGTCTTATCATTTCCGGTGAGGGCTTTTTGTATATAGAGGCCTTCAGCCATGCAGGAATGTCGATTTTTGAGGGGTCCTTTGGGGCGCACTGTTTTTTCAAATGTGCAGTGTCCCGTCGTTAAGGTAAATGATGTTCCGGTATATGTCCATGTTTTGTATGGTATGTTATAACGTGATTGTCACGTTTGGTAATACGATATGGTACAAATGATATGATGAAGCGGATAAATTCTCTACCCTTGTTCTTCTCTTTTGCTCTAGTATGATACTCCTATAGTCTGGTATGGTGTGATATGGTTTATGATATGATATGGTAGTTTGTTGTGATGTACCCCCTGTCCTTATTCCGTTGGCCACAAGTGTGATATGATATTGTTAAATATGGCTATGATATGAGCAGTGTGATAGATAAAATGTGATGTTATTTAACTGGTCATTCATCCCTCAATACTCAATAGCTTGTCAAAGAGTTTTTGCCCTACGTATCTGCGACATGATATGATATTGCGTAGCCTTGGTTACCTGCACCCTGCTCAACTCCTTACATCTCCTGATGGCAAATAGTACGATATCGCCAATTCTATGCCTTTAAAATACCGCTTGATATGGTATGGTTGATATGAACATTGTTAAGTTTGTATTATTATATGATGAAGGTAAATCCATAGTATAATGTAATGATCTCTTCTTGCCTTCTTGTTTATGGATTTAACGTGTGTATATCTTAAAATGTTTGGTATATATATCCACTTTGTCTATTGAACGTGCTTCACAGGTCATCCCAACTTATAATATACGTTTCTCTCGCCCCTCTCTTGTTTGTTTCCTTTGTCCGTACTCTTTTATCCTTGTTTCTTTTCCTTTCTTTTTTCCCTTCTCCGTATTTTTGTCTCCGTCGTGCTTTATATCTACAATGTCTCCATTTGTTTTGTTTTTTATTATGGTTGTGAGGTTTTAATTTGTTTTGGAAGGTACTGGAATGTGAGTATGCCTATTTGTATAAAGTGAACATTCGCCCTTTTTGTATCACGTTTTGCATGCCGCTGAGAAATTACATTTAACTTTTTTGTTAAGATTTGTTTACTCTTCTACTTACTCTTGCAAATAATTCAAGAAAAAATAACAAATGGCTAATGGGGTGAAAATAATCTCTATGAATTGTCGGGGTTTAAATGGCAAGCAAAAGAAGAGTGTGTTACATTATGTGCGACATAAAAAAGCATCTATAATATTTTTACAAAGATGTACATTTTACTACTACCGATATGGAAACCATGGTTAAAAGCTAATGGGGCGGCGAATTCTTTTCAGCTCCTTTTTGCATCAAATTCCAGAGGGGTTGCTATTCTTCTCATACAATCTTGAGTATATCTCCATGATATGAAACAGTGAACATGGTAATTGGGTACATTAGCTATAGCTATTAATGGGTGTCGATTACACTTATCTCCCGCTCTATGGTCCACAATGCATGACAAACCAGGATTTTATCAGGAATAAAAACATAATATTGAGAAATAAATAATGCCACTGCATTTTATGTGGTGACTGGAACTTGGTTCAAGATCCGGAAATTGATACCACGAATTATATCCATATAAATTACCAAAAAGCACAAGCTGGTTTTGGGAATGACAGATCATTATCACTTGATTGATCCGTGGAGATTACATAATCCAACTTTGTCTTCGATATACTTTTTTTTTTTTTGTGGTGCCAACGAAAGCCATTACGCAATCTAACTTGATATTTTTTTCTAATGTCAAATAACTTCACCCCACTTTTTCATCATCTAACATCGTACCATGTAGCGTACAGACCATTCCTTAATACGTCTTGATCTTGATCTAACTTCTATGAAAAGAGGAAGGGCTGTTTGGGGAAAATTAACAATCTCTCTTAAAAGATTCGGAAATATAAATGTATTAAGAGGTAAGATTTTAACTGAAAAGACAGGTATGCCAGTAATACCTTACAACCCGGAAAACTTGATAACATTCCCCTCACGAACGCCTATTTGGAATTTTTAAATAGTTATCAATTGTTTTTGGAGGTACTTCTGAGGAAATAAGAAGAGATACAAATAGATTCGCAAGGAAAAGAACAAAAAAGAAAGAAACAGAGAAACAACTTAGACAAGGAAATTCAATAATCTTGAGAAAGAACGTTCAGAATTGTAACGCCATGATAGAGGAAAAATTTATATTAGCAAACATTGAACAAAGAAAAGGGAACTGAAGAAATAGACGAGCAAAAATGGAATGTGTCATGTTAAGATCAAGAGCCAGATGGGTAGATATGGGAAAAACCAACAAATTATTTTGCAAATCTGGAGAAAAAAATTGTATTACAAATCTATTATTCCATTTACAGAACTCAAAAAGTGAAAGTATAAGAGAACAACCCAATATTGGATAGACTTTAAATTTTTAACACAAATCTATACGAAAGTAAAGACGACAAAATTAATCTGGAGGAATTTGATGAACATCTGTCTAGGTCGGACTTTCCCTTTTTGACTAACACTCATTTTCAGAGTCTGGAAGTGCGTCTGACCATTGAGGATCTTTCAACTGCTTTGAAAAAAGTTCCAAATAAATAATAAAAGCCCAGGATCTGATGGTTTTACGGTAACACGACACGGCTGATTTTTGGAAATGTTTCTTTAAAGATCTAGGAGCTTTTTCTTTACGTGCTTTAAAATTAGCGTTGAAAATGGAGAACTTTCAGTTACTCAACGTTTGGTATGTTACTCCTCGGCCAAAGGAGATAACCAAAAACATCTCTTAAAAATTGGCGTTGCCTATGACGCTTCTACATCAACATATAAATTAGCTTCATCACCGTATGCAGAAAGAATCAAACAAATTCTTTTTTGATTCTCAGATTGTAGTGATGACCAAAAGGGGTTATGAACGGTCTTTACATTGGGCGAAATGTAAGATTTCTTTCATGACTTAATATTTTACCCTAAGTTACAGTAAAAACCGGGTATTTATTGTTAATAGATTTTAAAAAAGCTTTTGACTCGGTTTCACATAACACAAAATTTTCTATATAAAGTATTGAATTGTTCATAACTTTTGGACCATCAGTTAAACGTTTGTTTAGCTGTTTATAATACCGATCATGTCCCCCCCCCCCCCTTTTTCCGGTGTTAGTAATGGAATCGCACGAAACGTTTTTAATTTGGGAAGAGGCTGTGAAAGACAGGTAGATCTTTTGTCGCCTACATTTCTTAGTTGTGCAGAGATGTTGGGGTGTCTTAATTAGAAAAAATAAAGAAATCTCTGGTATTTTTATCGACAACATTGAATGTAATCACTCAATGCCGATATATTGAACAGAAGTTTATTACAAACCCTTAGAAATCTCGATCTTTTTGAACGTATATCTGGTCTTAAAGTAAACTAAGACAAGACCAATGTGGGTAAATCACCGGATACCTTGCCAAGAAAGACACAGCCAAACCCAAATATAACACCAAAAAAACTTACTGGGTACAAGATGGAAAGTTCAAGGCTTTTAGGAGAAGTGATTTTTTCAACACAATTTTAACAGAGATGGAAGAATTAATTCAATAATTTCCATGGCGTCGTGTCAATCAAATCCATCAATTGGTCAACGAAACTTAACTGTCTTAGGTAGAATAACCAGTTGTCAAATCATTGTCGTTCCAAAATTTAACCACTCGTCTTGTCAATCCCGCCCTTCTAAATGCTTCCTGAAACCTTGCAAAAAAGATCTAATGAATTCATTTGGAAGAACAAGAATGACAAGCTAAGTCGAGACCAGCTCTAAACGATTATGCCGAGGGAGGGCTAAGGATGTTCAAAATAAGATCTTTTTTTCTTGAGGCTTTGAATGTCAGCATGGATCAGAAGAATGATTACAGGTAAAATCGATAGTAAACTGACTATCTCTGTTTCTAATAACGGGACCTCACGATAATTGATCTTCGAAAGGGCTTCTTCACCTGACTCTGCAAAGAACATAAATAATTTGTTTTGGAAGGAAGATCTTCTAGTTTGGCTTAAATTCCAAAAAACTATCCCTAAAACTATGGAAGAGGTTCTAAATCTTATATATGGGAAAATAGTGTTTTCAACAATTGGTGAAAGGAACTAAATCTCAAAATGGTCAAAAGCAGGAATTTACTACGTCGCTGATCTGGTAACGGATGATGGCCGTTTTAAAGACATTAACAGAGTTGAAAGAGAATAATGGGCCTACGGACAAACTTTCTGGAATATAAAGGTACTTAGTGCATCTGAGAGTTTTAAACAGCTTTTCAGAGCAGATGTCTATATAATGAAAATACATTTACTTTTATTCCTTTTCAATTTAAGCTTTATTTGAAGGATAAGAGAGGATGCAAGTCTCTCTGTTAATGCTCTTGCAGCATTCAGGACAAAATCGAGACAAAACTGAATTTAAAATTAAACGTTTGTGATTTTTTCGTAAATGATTGGAAAACATTCTGTTTGATCCCTTATAGATGTACAATGGATACAAACTTAAGATGGTTCCAATACAGGATCCTCAATAGAGTCTTTAACGTCAAATTCCCCGTTATGTATAAAATAGGTCGAAGAATTGATATAATATTACTTTTTGCGAAGAGGAAGCTGAGACAATTGAGCACATATTCGTGGAATGTAGAGAAGTTAAGATTATTTGGTCTCAAATAACAAAACTGGTTTTAAGTAAAGCTGGGTCCCCAGTTACTCTAAATAAATACATATTTCTTTTGGTGTTGATTTAAAAATATTCAATTCGGCCTAAATTTGTTGATCATGTTTAACAAAGATTTCTACATATTAGCACAGATGTCACTGTTGACTGTCCCCTCTTTCATTTATTGTCTTCAAAAAAAAGAGAAATTGAAAACTATTATAAACTTGAAAATTATCCTACTGAAAACCGAAATTTTCCTTATTTCAATAACAAAGGCAGGTTTTTGGAAGGGGCTTTTCAGTTGATTGATAAGGAATAAATTTCGAGTTATATAATTTTTCTTAGCTGCTTACAATATTCATACAATATGTATCATTATATTTCATTTAGATATACTATGGTTGAAATTGCTTTATGAATTGGGATATTATGTTCGCTGAGATTGAGGGTGTTTGGAGATTGCTAAGTTTTGTTGTATATAAATACATCAATCCGCTTCATTCATTTCATTTTGTATTAATACTTATGATGTAACGTAATGTAAATAGATATTAGAAATTTGCATTTATCATTGTAAGAATGGAAGTAAATAAAAATATAGGCGGTAACACCAGGGCGTCAAAACCGGAGGGAAAAAAAACCTACACAAACCATGAAAAAACTCTCACATGACATTTCAAAACGGTAATTAATGGAAAACAATTCATTCTGTGACACCATTAAAAGTAATGCATGTCCGTCCGTATGAAAAAGTGTCCGTCCGTTATGATTTTTAATTTCAATTTTGATGAAGATATAGTTCATTGAATCAAAGTTTAAACTTTCATTCACACGTAGTTTCAGTCAATATACATTGAGATACTCAGCGTGTGTTTTTTTTCTAATTTCTGCCTACTAAGGAATAAAACCACTTGTACATTCTTTTTGCCTCACGTATGGACATTTTGCATCAGAATGCTAACAACCGTGTGACAGAAATATTTTTTGGTTTCCTTAGAAATAAGTTCAACAAGCTATACATATTATATCATAAGCACATGTCATCATGTCTATTACTTCAGAGGTTTGCCTATTTTGGGTTTTTTCACTTTCATTTGTTCAAGAACACCACAAGAAATACCTTCACTTGTTGTCTAATTCTCAGTCTTTTTTGTCACTGGTGAGGGGCGCTTTGTCAAAATGGCCGCTAAATGACATATTTTCAACTAATCTCTTTGAGGAATGCCCATACTCGATATAATGATTTTTGTGCTAATTGGCTTTTGTCTATGCTTAATGCCTAAATATTAAAAATATACTTTAAGGGGTTTAAGGGCCATTTATTGGGTTTAAGGGGTCATAAACTCTAAATACATTGATTTGTGAAGCCTTAAAAGAAGCCTTAAAACTGTCCCCAAGCGAACCATATTACATTCGACCCATACCTTTCCACATGGAAACCTTAGCAGCCTTCATCCCGGAACTACGCCAGGGGTGGTGGGGCGCAACACTGGACTTGGAGGACGCGACCGTCCATCCTTCAGACAGAAAATGGCCAGCTCGGTTTTTACGTCAAGTTTGAGACCTTCCCGTTCTAGAGCCTGCGCTTCAGGCTATCCACGGCCCCAAGGAGAGAGAGACCGGATGTCGTAGGGTATAGACGTTTCTCCAAAGGTCCACCTCGCAGTGGATGCAGCCTCACAACATTCACCCCGGGCGGTCCCGCTTCCACGCCCACCATAGACACATCCAAGACGGGCTGAGGAGCCCACTGGACAGGCTGCCGATTGACAGTGTCTTGGACTCCAGCCATTGCAAAGCATAACATCAACTTTCTGGAGCTGTGGGTTGTCTGCCTGGCATTACGGCGCCTACTTCCCAAGGCCAATGGCCAGACGACCAATCTACGCTGCAACAACCTCACGGTAGTGACTTATATAGCACCTCAACCCAACAGTGTGCAAGGTCGTTTTCAACAGACTCGAGTGTCCTCTAATCAAACTTTTTGCAGCGGCGGGGAACAACCAGCTCCTGACATACTGTTCCTGGGGAGCGAGCCAAATGGCGTTTGCCATGGACGCAATGACGAGCAGCTGAGACGGGATCTTGTCATAGGCATTCCCCGATAGCGATGATACCCAGGGTGCTGGAGACGCTCTCGAGATCCAACTGGCCCAGTAAAATGTGGTTCCCGAAAGTACTTCCTCTCACGATGGCGGAACCGTTTTACCTCCCGATGAGGAGAGACCTCTTGATGATGAACCCGGACAAGACTCAAGTTCCTCTAGCGACAATTCAGACCCTCAAGCTTCACCTGACTGTATGACGACTTTCCTCAGATCCTACACGGCAGCAGGCCTTTCTGAAGCGGCTGCTGCCCTGGCAGGATAGGCAAGGCATCCTTCAACGACAAAGACTTACAATGTCCGCATCAGGAAGTACCACGCATGGTGCCAAGACAACAAAGTCAATCCTTATATAAGGCCTCTTTGGGAAATGTAGCAGAGTTCCTCACATGGGTTTTCCAGCAACTAGTGGCCAGCGCACGCTCCATGCATGAGAGCCTGCCGCACTGCCGCAGCTTCTGTTCATCATGGCTTCTCAGGGGGATCTACCGTGTCCAATTCGCCTGTCCTGAATGATCTCTTGAAGATAATGTTTCACGAGTGTCCTCCCAGGAAGTCGCTTGTCTCAGCATGGGACTTGAACAGGCCCTGCACCTCCCCGCTGAGCCCCCGTTCAAACCTCTGGATCAAGCTAACATGGAAGATCTTACCAGGAAGATGGCGTTCCTAAATCATGACTATTCTATTTGTTAGAGTATTTTTTCCTATGATTTTGGCCGCTATTTTGAAAAAGTGCCCTCTATCATTGAAAACTGTGACTGAGAATTTGACATTTGACAACTCCTTATGAGTATAATCTAGCCCACATTTGAAATCACTCTCAACATATTTTCTGAAGCACTTTATACATGACTACTTTATTCTTTATAGGTTTTTTTTTATCATTTTGGCCGCCATTTTGAAAAAACGCCCTCAATTGATGAAAACCGTCATTGAGAGTTTGGTATTAGGTTGAAAACAACTGAATATGGGTTAATCAATAAGGTCCACATTGAAAACCAGACTTGATCAATTTTTCTGAAGCACTTTATACACGACTATTTTATTTTTATAGCTTTTTTGCCATTTTGGCAGCCATTTTGAAAAAGCGCCCTCAATCGATGAAAATCGTCACTGAGAATTAGACAACAAGTTGAAATCCACTCCTTATGGGTTCAATAACAAGGTCCATATAAAATATCAGACTTGGCAAAACTTCTGAAGTAGTTGACGTGTGCCCCCTGACTATTAAGCAAAACCTTAGAAAGTTTGGAAGTATAAAACTGAGACTAAATTAATTATAGTGAAAAAAGGTCCATCTGTGATGTTGTTTTTAACAACTCCGTTACAAAATGGCCGGATCCAAAGGTCTCCGCCCCTTGTAACTTTTTTAAACCATGGTCCAAGTAACTTAAGATATTAGGGATAATCCTTAAAGTGATTTCAACACAGAAATCTGAAAATTAAATCTTCACCTGATGCTAACCCTTAACAATCAGGCTTAACCTTTCTCGAATAGGACGAGGTAAGAAGAAGAATGTTTTGGTTGTACATTCGAAACATGCAGAATGCTGAGCTGGCTTTCCATCGGGGGGCGTAACGCGTAACTAGACCTCTAGTCAAGGGTGGGCAAGGACCTGAAGATTTCTCCCTTGCAGTGGACGGGCAAAGATTAATTTTCCCCCGAATCAGTGGCGTATCCAGAATTTTGGAAACAATAATGTAGGATTTGGGAAACGTTTAATGTACTCGCTTCGCTCGTCGGTTGACTCATTTTTTGAGTCGCAAAATGAGACAGGGTCGGCCTCTGTATGCTGTAAATCATAACATCAAAACACCCGCTTCTACCTGGCTCTCCTCTTCTCTTTACTCTTTCCTTTTCCTCCCTTTTCCTTTTCCCCTTTTTCTTCTTGCCTTCAAAATTTCTGCCCAACTTTTTCCAAGGGTGCCTGGGTCGCCCACTTCGCCCACCCCGAGTAACGCCACTCCTTTCCGTGCTTTACTTCAGAAAAGACGAAAATACCACCGTTAGAATGAACGTCCACGCGTACTTTACTAGCACCGGTGTGAAAATAATCATAGTCCGACAGGTATCATAGTCCGGGCTCCATAGACGACAACGGAATAAAGCGTGAAACTAATGTTGCGTGAAGAGTCAACTGAATCGATTGTCCTATTGTTCACCATTGTTCCCGGGCTGTGAGCCCGGAGGACTATATCTCCTGCCACACCGGTGTGAAAGCAGATATAGTCCGGCGGGATTCTAAGTCCGGGGCTCCATAGACGATAACGGAATAAAGCGTGAAACTAATGTTGCGTGAAGAGTCAACTGAATCGATTACCCTATTGTTCACCATTGTTCCCGGACTATGAGTACGCCGGACAATGGTTACTTCTACACCTGTCATAACTTCACGCAACATAAGTTTCACCATGGACATAATAGAAATAAGGACAACCAACGCGAAAACCACCAATTACCTAATTCGATTACCCATTCATCTCGACAAAAGCTAGGCATCGATGTGTAATCATGGCATACACGGAGACCGTTTGTGATCTATATATCTTTGCCGCGGTCGAAGCTGTGACTATGTGGAAAAGCTGTCTACAAAACTTGACCGGATGTTGTGACCCCTGACTGTAGGGGTTTTTGGGAAAATTGCACAATACATTCAATTTCCAATTTTTTTGGCAAGTTGTTGTCACCAAATAGAGGAAATGTGTTCAGAAAACATACCGACGAAACCCCCATCCAACTCGTCATCCTTGTGGAGCTACGACTGTTGTAGAAAAAATAAGCTGCTTTTGGGTGATATTTGTGAACCGTAATTGTTAAAATCTTGTGAAAATAATATGAAAATGTTGATCACTTCCGACTCTTGAGAACGGTGTTAGAAGTTCATGACCTGTAACAATGTTATAACTTTGAAACTGGCGCCAAGTGCGCCCCAACACGGTAATTGTACATCGAAAACCCACAAATTTGTAATATTTTAATTCCGGTTATGTTGAATTTGTTTACGGCTGTGGCTGTTTGATAGCCGATACAATGTCGAACTGTTACAATGGTCAGTTCATTTGAAATCTGAATGTGATAAATCATACTTTATACCTATTAAATGTATAACTATAAATTAATAAACCCTCGTCTTCCGAAGGGGGGGGGGGGTTGTTACCGCTCTCTTCTAGGTCTTTCGCCCAACCAAAACCCGGTTGTCAATGGGTTAGTTAATGTATTGACACATTTTATGCTCGTTTCATGCCCCCCCCATTAAAAACATTACCGGGGTATAGGAAAGGTAAAGGGTGATCCCAAAGTGATGTGATAGGGGTGTGGCAATAACACCCCCCACCCAAGCCATAGGCGTAAATACCGGGGGGATGGGGGGATCTATCCCCCCAATATTTTGATGAGGGGGTGGTCAATACGATCATCCCCCCATGTGAACCCATTCACGTGTTTTGGACAAAACACTCATATTTTACCATAATCGTTTTAAAATGGTAATTCCGCTCGCTTTGCGCGCATTCTGTTCAAATTACAATTATATTTCATTGATTTTAGCTCTAAATGGCACATTTTTAGAGCGCTGGGCGCGCACAGGTGATAGTAATGGATTTTTCAAGCTAACACATTTCATCCATAAATTTTCATCAAACCCAATCACCCCAATGTCAAAAGAAAGAAATTTTAGCCACGCCCCCCCCCCTTAGGAGGGAAATACCAACACGGCCCAGTACGACACAGGAATATCACAGACATGTGATTTTAGTTGCAATAGATAGCGGTCCTCTTCTTTCCTTGATACCAAAATGAGTACCAACAACTAACATTGCCATAATGACGTCATATGTCTCTACATGATGGGAAATGTTAAGTGTTACAATGTATTTGGAAGCCAGTTAAATTGCAAAAGCTCAAGTTTCTCCTTATGCAGTCATTTATTTATTACTTAGACGTCATAGTGACGTTCATCTTTAGTTTCTACATATTTGATTACCAAGGAAAGAGTAAAGGTTAAAAATTCTTAAGTCTATATCTGTAGGTACCAAATTTATAGGATGGGGATGTCAAGAAAGAAAATTCAAGCGATTGGCCAGTCAGCTCTCCTGCTGTGAGGGTGATTATCGCATCTTAAGCCGGTAAATGGTGATTTGATAACAAAAAGGCGGACAACGTGATAGGGTTTTTGAAACTCGTGTGTTGTGGGTCCTTTCCTCTATTACGTCCATGGTTTACTGCTTTAACCTTTGTCGCATATGGAGCCCGGGGAATATGATACCTGCCGGATATGATTACTTTCACATCGGACTTAACCCTACTCTTCTTCGGCATTAAATCGGCGGACTTAAAGCCTAGTTAGGTTCGATAGAGTTAAACACGATGTGCGTTCACACGGCTTTATATCCGACACTAATACCGGCCAATTTAGGTCCATTAATAAGTGACTTATGTCCGGACCGCATTGGAGACGATTACAATAGGGTACAACTTGTTTTTAGGCGTGAGGGCGATTAGCGGATTTGTTACCATTTCCATCGGACATAAGTTGATTAGATAATACGGTAATGTGGACGCAGCTAGTGTTCATTGATGTGGAACCAGGTTAACCTTTTGATGAAACATTCGTGTATGGGTGTGTGCGTATAAATAGAAAGCGTGGCTTATTGATAGCCACCACCCTCTTCAAGCGAAAGTGCTGTTCAGTTCGATTGAATTACACGGAGTAGTGGAAAAACCACCAGATCTCCATACAGGCAAAACCATTTAGGTTATTTCCAATTTAGCAAATTCATGAATTCTACACTAGAAAAAAAACGAAAAATATGTGATATAACCTTCGGATTTACTGATTAACTAAAATGGGAATCATGAAATTTAAATTTAACTTTAAATTATTTTATTTTTTGCTTTTTTTAATTTTTGGGCTTTTATATGCAATAAAAGGACACTTACGCTTATAATTACTCAATCACTATACTTCGCTTTTTAAATCGGTATCAACACATCCCCTCCAGTGAAACCATACCCTCGACAATAGCATGAACTGACACGAATAAAAAAATCAGGGACTAAGATCAATCACTCTGTATCATTTAAAAAATGTTAAATACAACAATATAATTATTCTAAAATAAAGTCAACTGCTAATTGTACAAAGTCCAAAATATGGATCAAATAATTATTGGAAACGCAGTTGATTCAATAGGTAAACAAATAAAAAATTAACTATTCATTAACCAAAGGTACGGATTTAAAATCAAACAACTACAACGCTACTGATAAATTTCAAATCAAATTTTCAAGTGATTTATCAATCCAGATAGTTATAAAAATGGTTGGGATCCAACACCGGAAAAACTTTCAAAAGGACTCCATATTGACTGATTTATGGCCGATTAAAAATGTTGTACCACTTTTCATTTATTTACGGATTGTTATGTTTAGACAATACACATCTCCAAGCACTCTTTTGTTTATGGTTCTTTTGTTTGCGACAAGAATCAGTTCTGATATGCAAGGTTAGTTCTTTTTTATATAAATTCCAAAGTCTTACCTCATTCTCTTAAGATTTTACACAAATAATTTCAAAGCAAGGCCTCATAAGGGGGTTCTATTTTTTGCTCAATTTGCGATTGCAATTTGCTGACTTTACCCAATTGTTACTTATGCATGTCGTTATCATATTGTAGCCAAGTTGAAAAGTTTTGAAAAAATGGTAATTATTTTGATCTTGTTGCATGGTAACTGAAACAGGCCTAGGAATGGCTAACCACTTGAACAAACGTAACTGCGTACAGTAACGTACGGAAGGGGCATGGGTAAAGTGCAGAAAGAAAAACCAGGAAGCCGGAACATTTGATATGGTTGCCATTGCAACCAAGAGCTGACCAATTGGGAACTTTATTGCCATAATTCAAATGAAAGCCTAATTATAAAATCCGGCTTCATGGGGTTACAGCCCTTGGATGGCTTAATATGTGCCCAATTTTCATGTGATACGACCTTTCGTTTTTTGAGTTACGTTCTTTCCCTTCATAAAAACCAGATTTCACCATTTGAGATATTGAGCGAAACGTAATCGAAAATATTAACCAGTTGCCAAAAAAAAAAACTATTAATTTTGGCCCACAATTGGAAATAGTCATTTATTTTAAATATAAATATTACATTTTGATGTGCATTTTGGTGCAAAATTGGGGGAATGATCTAATGGGTTAAATTAATTTTTAAAAATAATCGTCTTAAATATCAGGTGTGAGGATAATAAGAAATACATAAGAAGGTCGCGCTGAAAATTTAGAGTTGGTTTGCTGCATAATGAATTTATTTCATGTTTTCAAAATTTTGAACAAAGCTTGAATATGTGGTCATATAATAAAAAAAATCCATATTTGCTTAAAATCACAGGGGGTGAGCATTTTACATACAAAATGTTACAAAATGCATCGAACGCACTGATCTCTATACAAGGGATGGAAACCTGAGATTCGTAATTGAGGGCACTGAATGCCATATTGGTCATCCAAAAAAGAGCCCCAGCAGGTGGTTAAGAGCCCTAAGAGCCGGTCATTTATACAAACATTTGTTCCCATGAAATGTGAATAACGCGACCATAACAGACTACAGAATCAGCCCAATTCATTGAGCTCATGGTATTGCGCATATGCGGATGGCATCCACTTCTCATAAGTCGTGTCCACACGGGTAGTTAGTACCGGTATTAACTAAGTCCGATGAATAAAAAAAACACTAATTTCCACTCACGATACTGGGCCATATTGTAATCGTCTCACATTGCGGTTCGGACATAAGTCCTTAATACCGGACCTAAATTGATCGGTGTTAGTGTTGGATATAAATTTGCGGTGTGAACGCACATCGGGTTAAACTCTACGGAAATAACTAAGGCTTAAGTCCGACCGATTAATGCCGAAGAAGAGCAGGTTAAGAAGGTCGTAACTTTATGACCGGTATTAGTAAAGTACGTGTTGACGCGTTCTATCGGAACTAACGGTGGCATTTTTCGTCTTTTCGGAAGTAAAGCACGGAAGGCAGTGGCGTAGTTCGGGGTGGGCGAAGTGAGCGACTCAGGCACCTTGAAAAAAAATGGGGAGACATTTGGAAGGCAAGGGAGAAAAACGGGCCAAGAAAAAGGAGGAAAAAGTTTAAAGAGAAGAGGAGAGCAGGAGAAGCCGGTGTTTTGATGTTAGATTTACAGCATGCAGAGGCTGGCACCGTCTCATTTTGCGACTCAAAAGAAATAAGCCGGCAAGCGAGCGGAGTACATGAAACACAGTTTCCCCAAATTACATTTTGTTTCAAAATCCGGAACGCCACTGATTCGGGGGAAATTAATCTTTGCCCGTCAACTGCAAGAGAGAAATCTACAGGTCTGTTACCCCCCCCCACCCC
>JAMKCH010025347.1:0-32493 GCA_023653785.1 Ophioderma brevispina
AACAGACATCGCCAGTGCTGAAATTTGGCACAGAGAAGAAAGAAAAAAAAAAGTAATTTAAGGGGGATTTATTTGGCGCTCACCAGGTGAGCACCAACTAGATTGTTAGTAGTAAAAGGAATTCGCCGTGATGAACGTTTTTATTTGGGCGTCCTAAATCGCAGTTCACGGTAGAAACACTTCCGTATACAATAACTGTAGCAGTGTAAATGAATCTGCTCCGAAGAGCGAAAAAGGTTTCGAAAATACGGAGCTAATAAAGCTAATAAAAAATGTTCTTCAAAATTATCCTCGCTCTAAAACAAGGCACACACTGACCTGAGAAGGAAGGTATTTTATCAGATAGATGCATAAAATTCATAATTAGTCTCTGAGTACAAAATTCAGGGGAATCCTTTCATATAGAATTGATAGTCCACAACAGGACGCAGCGGCCAATACTTCGCGCCAGTATTCAACATGTGAAAGCAAAGTGTAGAGTATATTGGGTTTATTTCTAAGCCTTTTTTTAAATACACTGTCGATGATTGTATTATAAGGATATTAGCAACAACTTGGGTGAGGAAATTGTAATGAGTGTTGTTATTGTGAATTCAACAAAATCTGATCTACACGTTTTTTACGTACACTCTTCTGACAAAACCTTAAATAGAGCAGAGTTCCCATAACGAAAAGTCATCCGATAAAGAATGCGTCGATTTGCTCGTATATGTAGGGTTGCATTGCAACTAATTTTTAGTAAGACACCTTTATATTTTGAATTTCGTGCGTTTTCAAAAAATCCCTCACACTTACAGATTTTAAAATTTGCGTTTTGGCCTACCCTCCTGCTAACTACCTGTTACAACACATCGCACACAGTCTACAAAGTACGAGCATTACGTATTTTTATTTTAGCTGTATCAGAGAATGGAATTTTTCCAATCCGGCAATTTGACGAGACGGACTATTTTGGTTTGACATACACACAAGCAATAGGCCCTACATATTAGTGGAGTAGAATTTGATTGCAAAGGATTCACCCGTAGCTACCCAACGCCCAAAATTGTTTTTAAAAAACATCTACGATCAAGAATCTGCATGTAACAATATTAGTGGTGAGCTTAGGACTAGTCCTTGAAACCTGAAGATTTTCCTTTGTACTTAGCTGACTTGAATTTGTCCGTGTGTTGGGTGTGGAAGGCAACCGATCAGTCGCTGAGGCTAGCGGCTAGGCCATATGTTGTGGGGCGGCCGTGGGGCATTTTCCGCTAATATGCCCTGTTATATACGCTACGTTGTAGGACTAGCGGTATAGGTACAGGCGAGATGCATCGCGTGGCTACTCCCATAACGAAAGTGAGTCCGTCGGGTGACTTGCCATTGTCTTAATCCAACCCATTGGGGTCTTAATGGCAATTGTCTAACTCCCAATGGTCTAATTACCATTAGTCTAATAACCATTTAGGATAAAAACCATTTAGTCTAATAGCCATGGTCTAACTACCTTCTCTGGTTCTAAAAAACTCATATCGGTATAAGTATCCCATATCGTCTATAAAACGAATGTCTAATGCCAATTCGGTCTTAATACCCGGTCGGGTTTCTAATATGCCATTTGGTCTATATCCATATGGTCTAATATCCATTTGGTCAAAACCCATTTGGTCTAATATCCATCTGGTTTAACATCCATTTGAGCTAAATTCCATTTGGTCTAATATCCATTTGGTCTAATATTCATCTAGTTACACTGTTAAAATGTCCGTTAAATAAGAAAACAGATTTTCCGTAAAATTGTTTTAGAAAACAATAAAAATAAAAAACAAAAAACATACAAATGTTAAGTTACGGAAATATTTCAAAAATTGCTGGCAGCAATATTTCCGTACTTTTTTTTTCGTTCCGTAATTTTAAATTACGGAAATTAAAAATTCTGTTAAAATACACATTTTTTTCCATAATATGAGACAAATTTCCTGTAAAAATACTGTCAAAGTTCCGTTATGACCAGAAAATCTGTAAATTTACCCTTAAAGTCGGAAATAATGCTGCCAGAAATTACCGTAAATTTACGGACAAAGTTCTAACAGTTGTAAATTTCAGTTGGTCTACACCCATTTGGTTCTAATGCATTGGTCTAATATCCATTTGGTCTAATGTTTAGATGGTTAATATCATGGTCTAATATATACATGATACTTTATGGCTTGAATAAGATGATCAGAATTTGTTTTTGAAAAGAACAAAGAAAAAGTAGGGCAATTTAAATAGAAAGTATAAGTAAGAAAAGAGAAAAAAAGGTACTTTGGCGTATTTTAAAGCATGATTTAAATAATGAAATATTTAAAGCTGGTTCTCTATGGACATGCACCTTATATAGTAGTAAGTTTGGTCAGATGGACTTTCCTTCTAGAATGATAGGCTTTGGAACTGACTACATTTGGTCATTCGAAAGTATTGCCGTACGTTTCATGTCAGTTTTGTGGTCTTTGTAGTGTATTCTTGTATTGCTGTTATGGTGTACAGCTGCTTTAGTTTAGCTGTCTTTATATGTTACCCACATCAAGTTGGATACCTGGCTAGTCTGTATAATTTTTGATCCTTGTTGTGTTTTTTACCTTGACCGGCCTAAAGATGTACCTACTCTGGCCTATCCATAGAACACAATGCAAAATGGGACCAATGTGAAGTTCACACGTCTTATGTAAAATGTCGTAACTTGTAATTGTACATGGTGAGTCAGAAAAAAAAAATGGTCCCTATTTGAGTACGCCAATATATATTATAGAAACATATATCCATCTGGGAACGTTGGGAAAATAACAAAACAGAGTTGAAGAAAAAAGAGTTCTGCTGCCTAATGCTAAATGTGACATTTGAGATGCAAATGCGAACATTGCAAAAAAAAACCAAAATGAAGAACCAACAACATTTAAAAGTTTGAAAACAAAAATTGTAAATACTGAAATTTAAACAAATTAGCCACTCCAATCAAACCAAACTCAGACAAACTATCAAGATATTCAACACGCCCCCCAAGATGCTCTTTCCTGAAAAAGAGAAACGAGTTACTTTTCTGTTTTTTGAATTTCTCCTGTATCAATGTAACTGGTCTTGTAAGGAGCTAAACAACCAGTACAGAAAACCAGGTAGGTTAGTACAAGAGCCATGTAAAGATTCAAAGAGCAGAAAAGTGTATATTCCTAGTGCACTGATGAGGAAACCAACTAGGGAGACATTTTGTTGCATGTCGAATCGGAAACCATCCTGTCTGCCAGAGGAAGAGCCTGCTTTAAGATACGCTCTCTACATTCCACCTCATGGCAAAAGGAGACCTGGAATCCACGCACTCTTGGATATTGACCAAATGGGTTGGTATTAGGACCAAATGTGTGTTCTTGATTCTTAGACCAAATGGTAGTAGACGAATTGGGCATTGGACTAGATGGGCATTGACAAATGATATTGGACATTCTGGTTGTTAGATAAATGGATTGTTAGAATAAATGGCTAGTATGAGACAAAATTGGCATTAGACACTATGGGTTTAGACGAATTGGAGATAGACCAAATGCAATAAAACCCGTCTCCGTCCATATAACAGACTTCACAGTGGAGTAACTGGAACGCTACGACCAAATTGTCAATTTCACCCCACAATTCAATCTCATTAAAACGTATTCAATTGTATAGGTGGTGAGGGGGCAGCTCTATCGCAAGCCATAAAGGACAATGAGGTATATTAAAACTTAAGTGCCTAAGGGGGGGGGGGGGGTTCAGAGGACCCAGATTTGTTTTTCGCGAGGCTTCAGTCGTGAAAAATATGTTCGAAACTCTATGTTTTTTGTAATTGTTGAACTTATTGATGCGCTTCTTTCCATAAAAAAAATTGCTAAAATTTCTAGACCGAATGAGATATTTGCTTGGGTCCCTAGGAACCCCCCCGTAGGCACCAACGGGTGGGATTTAAAAAGAAAAAATTAGCAAACCCTGTTGCCAGACATAGTTTTTGCTTATGTATGTTCAATGGCCATAAACCAAAAATAATTACATAATCAGAAAAAAATAATTAACCCCTTTCTGTGCTGAAAAGAGAGCGTTTCCATAATCGACCGACTGCGCGCCATTGCTTACAAACCTATGGCAAATTAAGCCTGCCCCACCAAACAAATAAAGAATGTACAAAAATGGTAATGGTGGTGTTAAATAGTGTAAAATTGTCCTTCTAGAGCAGATATAAACTCAAAATGATTTGCAATGGATAGGCTGGGAAGCAGGGTCGCGGAAACATCATCTTACTTTTTGAGCGATTTTTCCGCATTCGAAAAACATGATTTGCCCCTAATTTCCAGACGATAAAACCGGAATATTTATATTGCACCTTTTGGCCTGTCTTAGGCCCCCTCAAAGGTGGTATGGTTTATTTGAAAATTTCCATCGGGGAAAGGGTTTCATTCGGGGGGGTTCCATGGAACCCCCCCCCCCTTAGGCACAAACCGGGGAGTGAAAAACACCTTAGGCACTAAGTGTTAAGTCGGCAAGTCGGCAACGCGCTGCGGTGTAGGCCAAGCAAAATCATGATTCTGTGGACGTATTTCAAAAAAAATAGACCCACAACGCGTTGCTAGATACTTTGCAACGCGTTGCAAACCTTCAACAACGCGTTGCAAGCTTACAACGCGTTGCGAAGGTCCACAGGCCATAAGGGTCATAACGATTGCCGCAACGCGTGTGAGAACGCACAAACGCGTTGCAGCACTTCGGCAACGCGTTGCGGGTGGGTCGGGCCACCAAATCAAAATCATAAATTTTGTGACGTATTTCAAAAAAATAAACTCACAACGCGTTTGCGACCTTCACAAGCGTCAGCAATAAGTTATGACCTTATTGCCTTCACAACGCGTTGTGAAGTTTAAAACGTGTTGTGAAGCTTGCAACACGTTGAAAGGCTTCCCAGCAAACATTAATATTACAGTAACGGCCCGGTAACGGGCCAATAGCGCTGCGATAATGGGCAAGCAATGGCAAACGGTTAAGGGGCCGGTTCAGTTCTGCACAGCGGCATTCGATTGGGCAAATATGAGGCTTGCCGTTACCGCGGCCAGAATCGGCCCAGAAAGGGCCAATTCATTGAATCGTCACTGGATGGGCCGTTCGGGGCCCTTACCTGGCCGTTATGGGGGCCAGTTGAAATCAATGACTCGCTAATTTGGTCATATCATGTACACCCTATTTGCGGTGTGTAATTTATGGTACAATACAAAAAGGGGAGAGTGAGTGAGTAGTTGTTACCTCAAGCACATGTTTTGAGCTTTGTCTCCAGTTCGCATCTCTACATGGAGCTTACAAGGCACACAATGCCAGCATGGCCGGATGCTGCTCATATGAAAGGCCTGTACGTGTACACAAAACATGTGGTTTAGGCTATATAGGCATAGGCCTAGACTTACTGTACAAATACCAAAGTTGAGCATGGCAGCAAAAATGGTTCAATCATGCACTCATGACCTAATTTAACTCATGTAGCCTAGCCCTTTGTTCACCTAATAATGGTTTTATTAAACATACGCTTCACGATCGATTGAGAAAAAACAGACGCAAAACAACGTGGCGAGCCAGATCTATTTTTCTGGTGGGGGGGGGGGGCAAAAGGGGAGGCCAGATGTGTGAAGTCAGAGTGAAATTCTGGGGGGGGGGCAAAAGTTGAAATTCTGGGGGGAGGGGGCACAAAGTAGTATCAAATATTTGGATATTTGATTTTTTACCAATTTTGGCCAAGATCGCGATTCCCAAAATTTGGGGTGATTTTGGACACACCAAACTCGTCGAATTTTGCCCACCAACAGTCCCTTATTTTTCTTTCAGCCGGGGGGGGGGGGGGGGGAAAACTCGGGGGAAGAATGAAAAAAAAGGGGGGGGGGGGCAAAGCCACCCATTGCCCCCCCCCCACCCCCCCCCCCCCCCCCCCCCCCCCACCGTGGGCGCCGCCACGGCAACACACATTAAAACTATAATTTCAAATCAGGTTCAAACCCATATTGCTGCGTGTGTGCGTAAAGGTCACACTGCTGTAGACAGCCATAAAAAACGATATAAAATATGTACGCGATAACGCACGTGTACTGGTTGGCAACAAAGACGGTTATACTGCGTACGTAGTTCAAGCAATAGAACATTTGCACGCTTCCCCGAAATGGGGGGGCCATCTCGTTCGGTGCCCATTTCCATCGGGAACTTTTATACCAGCCTCAAGTCGGTTAAAAACATACGGTTAGGAGCGTAATGAAAATACCAGAAAACTTATCCATATTGTGACGTTGCATATAGTTGTGTTAATTAGTCCGTCAGGTGACAATTAGGCCACAGTTACGATCGAAAATATCGTTTTGTCGTGAATTTCAAACACCAGTTGCACTCGATTGTTTTTGTTCCTTCGATATTCTAATTTTTGTTAAGATTAAATTTCGTGAAAATGTACTTTGTATTGTAATTTTAGGGGCACTGTTCGGCGAACGCGAACGAACAAACATTTTTTTTTTTTGTAAAACATGAATTGGTACAATTCCCGGATGGAAGGAAACTGGACACCAACGAGATGCATTTTGGGATCGTGCAAAGGTATATGTTACGGCGACTAGGCTAGCACATGAGACCACCGCGAGTCACGTTTTCAAAGGGCAGGGAGCCAAAGTTTCTTTGCCACATATCCAAAAAAAACGAGATTAAAGAACTTGAATATAGGCCTAGGCCTAGGATAGGTTTATACCTTCATCAACAGTTCTATGCTGACTCGCTGAGATGCTTTGCGCTGAAGTTGCTGAGAAAAATAATTGATCAGCCGATCAGTCATTGAGTCGACGCATCGCTATGTGCAAACCTAGAAACGTATACTTAGGAAAATCCCGCTTTTTTCCAGTGCACCACTTAGGAGCGGTATGCCGTAACTGCCCGATAGGGGGCCCATAAGTGGGATCGGAGCTCGCGGAGCTGTTCGGCGAGAAGACAACGGCGCCACCGTACATATACCAGTAACGGATCGATACCGGCAGAGAACCGTCGGCCGTATCCGTTATTGCCGGAAGTAACCCGTTTGAAGCTATTACTGGGCACCATCACTACCGTAATTACAACGCGTGGGTGAAGGCCATAAGAGGATCAACGTATTGTCGCAAAGCCGTTGTTGTGGTTGTGGATCTATTTTTTGAACTACGTCACAAAAATTCTGATTTTGAAATTGGACGACGCAGCACAGCGTTGCCCAAATGTCGCAACGTGTTTGCTACTTTCTCACAACGCGTCCCGGCAATACAGTTATGACCCTTTTATGGTTGATGGACCTTTCGCACGGTTTTTGTAAAGCTCGCACGCGTGTGATCTCTATTTTTGAAATACGTCACAGAAATGGCTCATTGTAATTGGCCCGGACACCGCAACGCTTACTGAATGAAATTTATGCTACTTTCTTGCAACGCGTGCGGCAATACGTTAGGGCTTGCGAAATACAACCGTCAGACGTCTGAGGCTGATTGTGTAATGCAGGGGATTATTCAATTATTACTATTAGGGCCTACCCTAGTATTGATTGGGTTTGAGAGCCGCTGCTTTCCCGCTTGCTTTGTTCTGATGTCAACAACATAATAATATTGTAAAGAGAATACTGGCACAGGTTAATTGTTAGCAATATGGAAGTGTAATTTGTGGTTTAAATCTTAGGTGAAATTTCAATTTCGCACACATGATCGAGTGGCAGTGGGCAATGGCATGGCCAGAGAGTGTGTGTTTTATAAGACCCTGTCACTATCGGCCAAAGAGCTACGTTTCTAATAGACTATTTGGCGTAGACAAACAAACAACTATATAACAATTTGTTGTCCCCATCGGGGGGGGGTCTAAGGGAAAACCAAGTTGTTTAATTTCATTAATAAATGTTAAAATTCATATAACTGTACTGTTCCCCGCGCATTTAAAAAACTGGCACATTTTCTTGAAAATGAATAAAAAATATCACCTCAATCCGTTTATTTCCCAATATCAGTGACCAGTGGATATGCTAGACTTCAGCAACCATTAACTAAAGATAGTACAATGGGCCCGGTATGCGGAGCCATTGTTATCAGTGGCGGCACCAGACCTTTCTTTTTCTGGGGGTGGGGGGGCGCAAAGTTGAAGTGAACTCTTGGGGGGCAAAAGTGAAATTCTGGGGGGCAAATATGAAAAATTTGGAAATTTTCCCCAATTTTGGCCCAAAATCGACTGGATCTTTAGTGGCCCCCAAATAACTATTTTGCCCCGAACGCCCGAAACCTTCATTTTTCTTTCGACAGGGGGGGGGGGCCAAGAAAACATGGGGGGAAAAATACACGTCCTCTTCACAATAACTAACCGTTTACATAAATATAGGTCGTTGACCCTATTTTTAATCTGAAACGCGAAATTGAATTAGAAATGTAGTTTACGCAATAAGTTAACGGATTTTAATATGCACAAAGTGGTAGGGTCAAAGCTTACCCAGCAACATTATGTCATGATGTTTGTTGTCTTTCTTCCTTTGAATAAAATAAATGATGAAAAAAACTAGGTCAAGTTATTTGAACACGAACTATAGAAGCTCACGATTTACTTAATGTGAATGAGGATAAGTATGTTGTGTTTACGGTCATTAAAATACTTCGTCTAAATCGGTAACACCTGATCTCTTCAACCCGCGAGACAATATGTGTATACACTGGTCCTTCACTCCCAGATGCAAAGAAAGCTGAAGTGTTTTCTATACCACATACTGGGTCGCGTAATTGATTATCTTTAGCGCCATTGTTTGCTGAAGTCTAGTGGATATATGGTCAATGATAATTGGGGAAATAAATTGAAGTAGTGACATTATTCATTCCAAGAAAAGTGCCAGTTTTATTGCGGAAAAACAGCGGTTATATGATTGTATAATTTGTTATGGATTTACACTTGGTTTCCCTAGCCCCTCGATGGGACCAAAAAACAACGCATAGAAGGACTGTCCCATGTCTAAATACGTGGGCCCACTGGTCTCCATTGCAACAAAACCACGGGAGGAATTAACGCGATATATCATTCTTACTGCCCCGTCCTTTTTTCTCTTCTTCCTCGTTAACCCATCTCGTATCTCTTTTTTTGAGTATTTTTTGGTCCTCGCTCTCTCTTCTCTCGTTATTTCAGATCCTTATCTCGCGCGCTTCCCTCTCCTATTCTGCATACTTGTCGTCCTCCTTCGAATTAATTTTATTCAAACAGTAAACTTTTAATTTGAGTGTACCGTTTTGTTGTATTCAATAGCTGTACGCATGTGTGCCGATTATCAAGAGCTATATCAAAAACATTTCGTAGGGGCGCGGGGTTGTTTGCAGGCTTGCAAGCACTTACAACGCATGCGCAAAAGCCAGAATGGATGGGTTGGTGTTGCCGGTGCTTCAGCCCCGTTCGAATTCCAAATACGTCACACCCTGAAGATTATGTAAAATCGGATCATCCGGCCCCTGTCATATCCTGCCTAGTTTTTTTTGGGGGGGGGGATAGATTAAAGAGAAAAAATAACGCTACCTTCACTTTTTTGCGGGTTGAGGGCAGGTTGGTAGTCATTTGTCAAATGGGACGTTAGGGTATATATAAATCAAAGGAATCATTATTGTTTGTGACAGAGAGGAGACAGGTGAGAATCTGGCTTTAAGCATGTAATTTTTCACTCTTAATGGCGTTTTCGTTGTTAAACCATTATCTACACAAAATTTAACAGTATGCATACTTTTCGTCAATACATATTATACACCAGCGAGAGTTCCGTGTTTGTTACAAACTATATCTTGGTCAACCTTCAAAGAAAGGACACAAAGTCATGTAGGGGTAGATTACTAGTGACGGATAGAAACAAAATACGATTTTTTGTTCTGAGAAAATCGCATCTTGAAAAAATGTGTGAACTCGAAAAGGGTATGTACACATCCCTATACATACGATTTTTTTTTTAATTAAAACCTCAAATCCGATTAAGAAACCAAATTAACAATGGAAATCTATTATTCGCTAAATTCAGAACTTTAAACTTAATAAATGATGTAAACATGGAAAGTTAATCATCATATCCGTCCCACCAAAAAGTACGCAATCGAAGATTAGGTTCACATTGACATAGTGACGGATGTTGAATTTTCCCTATACTAAATCTATTCAGCATCCGTCATTATGGATAACAACAATCAGCATTTTCTGAACACCCGTCAAACCAAACGTGCGTAATCGCCGAATCGCTCAATTTGTTTGTATTACAGTATGACGGATGTTGAGTGGATTTGCCTATTCAACGCATTGAACTGTAAATAAATATAATCTTCTAGTAATAGTACTATTTTTAAATTAATTTCAGATTTGCTTGTGTTTCCTTTATAAATTATAGAATATTTTTTTTACAAAAAAATATTGAAAAAGCCGGCTGTGAAATCACGTCCACTTTCTATGACAGAGGGTTCAACATCCGCCACTATATAATCCAACAAAACCTTGTTATGTAACATACGTCAAAATACCAAAATTTCTTAATTAAGGATTATTAATTACAATGACACAGTACTTGACAAAGGTTCGGCACTTGGCATATGTGAAGATATTTAGTATTTTACCATTTCCCTCAATTTCGTAAAAATGATTAAAAATCAAAATCCCGTCCTATATAAAAAAAGTAATTGCAAGCATTTATATAGCGTTATACACGTAAGTCTCAAAGCGCTTTTACATTTATTCCGCTGTCCACTAAGATAATCAATTTTCCCATATTGAAAATTGGTAGCCAATGACAACGGCGCACAGTATGATTACCCCTAACAGCTCCCCATTTACAACTGGGTTATAAAGTGAGAAAGTGAGGCAAGCGAGGATGAAAAGTGTCTTGCCCAGGGACACAAAAAGGTTGACCACAGTGGGGCTAGAACTCACCAAACCTACTGATCATGAGTCATGCGCTTTTCAACTGGACCACACGTGCTCTCACCGTGTCAAGTCAGCAACAACGAAAACCGTGACCCTTAATCAAATAGCTGATATTTCACCACGTGGTCAAATGGCAGCTGACTATAACTTTAGTTAGAATATAAGTTTATAAATGGGTTGTCTGGACTCCATGTTCGTTAACATTTTTCAGCACTTACATAACGTGTTTGTATTTATGATTGCATTGTTGGTGCACGAAGGATCTAATTACGGCATTTGGCGATTGCCGGGTGTGTTTGAAAACGTTGTAAATTGCTTATGTCGCCAAGAGCTAGCGTTAGCCATTTCCATAATTTCACTGTGCACACATTAGGGCGTACCAAAACTGAGTGTTCTTCAATTCGAAAAAACGACCAATCGACGAGTGCCAACAGGTTTGTGTGTTTCTAGCGGAAGTGTTTGCAAATTGTCATCATCGTTGTTTCATCGTGTGCCCTTTCTTTTTCTACAAATCATTAAAAAAAGCAAACGGAAACAATTAGTCATTTTGCTGTGTCTCAGTGTTTTAGAATGTTGTTATTAATATTCAAAATATGTTGCAAAAGCAACACCTGTTTTGAACTTATAGTTATTACAAGCTTTATCACTGTATTCTAAAGCCAATACACATTTATGCAATAGTTGTTTCAAAAGGGTCTAAAATAAATGGCTGCTCTTGTGTAAAATCACTTAGAGAAATGCGACGCGATGCTTTAATCAGTGAAATCACCGGCATATTTAGACCCAATGAGTTGCTATTTGCTATGAGTTGATTTCAAAAAGGCCTAAATCCAAGTCTGTAATATTTATACTAACCATCCACTAATTCCTGATGGTGAAATTATGTTTTAAGAATACCAGCATGTCTCAAATAAAGTTTGCTTGTTTAATCCCAAGATATGTGTGAAGTAAAACAAAAGGGTTTAAAAATCACAAAATTGAATAGAATGTTAATCCAAATGGACTGTACAGTCAATGCTCATTTGTAAGTGTATGATTCAAAGGTCTTCGTGTGATAAAAGAGTGATAAGCTGTCATTCATATAGTACGTACATATTTCTTTCAATTAGCCGTATTCAATAGGGTTCAGAATTACAAAGGATAAGAGGTTGAATTAGTGGATAAAAAAAATTCATTTCCCCTAGTAAAAGTGCGACACAATGGGAATTTACGCTTTGGGTGTTAACTAAAACATATCTCGAGATGACAACAGGCAAATTGAAAAGAAAAATGGCTTTTAAAACGAAGACTGCATTCGTGCTGGTGATGTGTAAGCACTGTTACAACAGTATGTTCTAATTGCCAAAAAGGGTGCTTTTCACTTCACTTTCATTGTAAACAGGCTTTACAAAACTAATATTATTCATATATAAATTTCTATTAATCAACAATGCCCATTAGATATAAATTTGCCAACAAAACAGACCTTGACTATGACACAAGGCTAGCCTATGTAGTTAGGCCTTTGGAAATCAGCTCTTCATATGTAAATTTATACTTACTTTTATGACTTAACAGCAATAAACACGACAAGCACGGCAACAAGCAGTACACAACATCCGATGACTGACCCTCCAATCCCAACATCTAATAAGGAGACAAACGAAAAACCTTAAGTTAGCAACGAACAATTTAATGGAGAGAACAAACAGACAGGAGGAAACCTGTTTATTTGCAGGGATATGAAAACGGCACTTAGTTTTTAACTTTATTTCGAGGAAAAAATACCAATCAAAAACGAATGTTCCCCTCTCAATTTACACACGACCCTTGAGAGTGGGGGAAACGTAAGAGACATTTTCTGTAAAAATCAACCCAAGGGGGCAAGCAGACCTCAAAATTAGATTTCTTCCTCTTTCAACATGGCGGGCCTTGATCAAAGTACTAAATATGACAATTATTGAACCCTCTCGACCATGGTTTGCCATGTTTACGACCGCCAAAACATAAAATTTCTTACTTTCCAAAATTCACACTTTTAAGACTGAAAAATGCTGAATTGAAATGCCACGCCACCGCATGAACACATGTAATAACAACATAATGTGGCATTACAGCTATAAATTAAACAGGCTTTAAACTTTGCAAAGGTATTAAACCAATTTTGCAGAAGTGGCTGCGTTGGCAGATACCATATCCGAAATAGGGTGTTTTGCAAAATTTTTGGAGTTACCCTGGAAAATGACTTTTTAATCGTCATAATCCAAGGAACGCTTGGTTGGCAATATGGCTTTGGTTGTGGGTACATATGATCTGTTGGTCTATGTTACAAATAAAAACCAACTTGGGGATATGCAGTATTTCATATTACAAGGGCAGTGTTTGCCAGAAAGAAAACTGACATTTGCAGAAATTCTACATAGCGTGCAGTACTGAAAAAATGGTACAATACCACTAATTTTGTAATATAAGATGAGACAGAGGCATAAAGAGGCAATGGAAAACACCACTGATAAAATCTCTATATTTTACTCCAATCAAAAGTGATTATGGGGCGGGGGTTTTTACACCCCTTTTATGTGTTAAAAAAGTTGTTGCCAGAATACACATGGCGAACCCATGTTTGGTTTAAAAACACACACGATTTTCCTTGATATTAACACTACATAAACTATGTTGTTTTTGTAACAATTATTTTTAAAAGTTCTGACGGTGAAAGATATTGCGTTAATCTATTCAGAGCTTGGGAAACTGCAAATTTTAGTTTAGAGGCGGTAGCTTAGCTACCTTAACGAGCAATCTTCACGAAATGTTCTATCTTTCCATAACGGGAAACATGCGGTTTGAGTTTTTAGCTCCAACGTATTGATACTATTTTTCATTTTAGGTTAACATGAATTTTGGTCAGCTATTAGCATAGATACCAGCTTGACATACATGCCATTCTCTTGGATGGGACCACAGGGAATATCGGAATACTCTCTAAATGACAACTCTAAATATGGCGTCAAACGCAAAAGTTGATCAGCCACGTAGATTGTAATATTCCCATCACGTTCCCAGATTTCGCGTGGGTGGGGTCGACGTGGGGGTGAAATTGAGACACAAACACGTTGCCAGCGTGGGGCTCACAATTTTAATGGTCTAATGATCACAATTCCTTGGGCGTTTCGACTGAACCACACGTGTATGATCTTTGAGCAAAAATATCAGGTTTCTCGGTTCGAGAAACCAAGTTTTTCAAAAACTTTGCATTTCAATCATTTAAAAAAAAAAGGTTTTGACCGAGAACTAAGTTATATCAAGAAACGTGAAACAATGGTTTTTCGACTGAAAAAACCTATCAAAACCTTTTTTTTAACGAAAAAACCAGGTTTTTCTTTTGCCTTTGCAATAGGCAAGTTTTAATAACCCTGGTTTTCGATCAAACATGTTAAACTAGTTTATATAAAAATAGCTTTTCAAACGAGAAACGTGGTATATTTTTACAGGTTTATCAATCGGAAACCTGGTTTATCGGCCAAAAAAGATTTTTTATTGATGTGCAAAAATGTGCCATAGGCAGGTATGAACTTAACAGTAAATAGAAGAGAAAACAGTGTGGCGTTTCATCCCGATTAAACCGGCCATTACTAAGAACATAAGTTTCTCCAAAAAAGTTTCTTTTCAAATCAATAAACCTGGGTTTAGAAGAAAAAACACGTTTATCTGCCCCTCTAATGCAAAAGAGCGAAACTTTCACTCTTTTAAAGTGACTACGGCCCTCCCCCCCCCAAAAAAAAAAAATGGTCAAAGTGACCCCTGAATAATTTACCAATGATATTATTTTATCACCTTTCAAACAATATTTTTTTTTAAATATTACCTTGATAATTTTAATAATGATATTTATAGTTTGTAAATTATCAGAGTAAATTTGACCCAAAATCCCTTTGAAAAGGGGTGAAAATTTTCACTCTGTGCACTTGGGAGAGTAATCCGAGGAGCAAGATTTCAAGAAAAAAAAAACCTGGTTTCTTTTGTCGCCTCCGATTTAAGGTTATGAAGTTTCATACCTTGATATATTGGCCTATCACATCCAAACCCCAATCTGTAACGTTTTGCGCCAATATTTCAACTGGTTTGATGCGAGAGCTAAAACTACAAACGTGATTTTGTATAAGCCCCCGTGCGAGTATTGTGTGAAATTAATATTGGTTCACCAATAATGGGCACATTTTCGCTCGTTAACTTCTAACCCCAAACATCTTTTGGCCCTCACATGTCAGCGGGTAAATCAGAAAAATAGTAGTTTTCTTCTGATACAAAATGTTTGACCATTCCCCGGTCAAACTATGGGCTTCTGGGCGAGGCTACAGCGATCGGCAATGGACCTTTAATGGGCAGGAAGACACAGTGGGATCACTTTGTCCACGTTGTTGTTGATGTATGTGTTGTTGGATATTGATGTATGTGATGTGAAAAGGGTTAACATTTTATTTTTTTTAAATATATTTGCATACATTGTACTTCGATGGATTTAAACAAAACTTGAGTCATAGATGAACATGGGATCCTCCATTTTCTGATGAGGTAAAAGGTCAGGTTAGGTCAAGTTGTAAGATGTTAAATATTTTAAAAATTACATCAATGAAAAGTTGAAGTTGATTGGAACCAGACTTGAGTCATAGTGCAAATTGGATTCCTCATTTAGTGATGCGGTCAAAGGTCACATGCTAAGGTAAGGTCAATCACAGGAGCCAACATTTACGGCAGGGCGAACATTGCCGGGGCCAAAGACGATGTATTGTTTTTTTCAAAACCAAGTTTATTTCAATCAATAAATCTGTTTTTTAAATGAAACAAACAGCTTTTCAAATAAGGATAAGGATGGGTGGGATTTGATTGAATGGGGGGTGGGGTGTGAGTCAAAAGAGGTCAGTGTTCTCATGAAGGGCATTGTGTCAAACCCTAAAACATCAACTCCAATGTTATTGAACACTTGCAAATTAAAAAATAGGGGGGTGCGATTTGGGGGAATAAGATGGGTGGGATTTGCTTTGAGTGGGTGGGTTGTGTAGAGTTGTGGTCTACCACATCATTTATCATTTATATATAGTCAAAATGTTTGATGTTATCCTAACCGTGTCACAAACCTAAGCATCACAATTCACATGTTCATTGAAAATTGGCTTAATTTTTACTAGGTAGGTATTTTGGGAGCTTGGTGTGGGGTAGGGGTGAAGAATGGGTGGGGTTTGAGAGGATGGGGGGTTTTTTGAGTGGTGGGTGGGGGGGTGAACATGAATGTGTGAAAAACCTTTGGTGGTTATGACATTATTTATATAGAATCAAAAGGGATGTGTACTCCAGAGCATCGTCAAAACCTAAGCAGACAATCCCTGTGCACTGAAAACTTGTCCAATTCCCTAAGGAGGCTATTTTGGGGATTTTTTTTTTGGGGGGGGGGATAAGGTAAAGCTTATGGGCTTGAGTGGCGATGAGTGGGGGATGGGAGAATACTGACGCGTTGGTTGGGGACAGGTGAGGGTGGCTGGGAAGAACGACATCCCATAATGAAATATTGCGGGGGTTATAATTCACCTATCGTCGCTGGGCGGGAAAAACCTCATATGCAACTCCAGAGTCAAATGCAAAACCTCTATGTAAAAGTGGGCCCCCAATGCTAAAACCTATATTTGCATTTTGGTCACATCGGCTTCTAGCTGAATTTCATGCCAAATATGATAGTTAACAATCATATGATACTTTAGTTCAGAAATTGGAGTAAATAATTACCTAAATATATTTAGCAAGGAAAACCTTTCTTGTGCATGAAATGACCATGTTCAATTATTCAGTTTTGGAGTCTCTCGAAAATGTTAAATGAGAGTTTTTCATGTTACCGTTTCTACTACATGTGAGGTTTTTCTTGTAAAGGTCAAATGCACATATGAGGTTTTTACCCCGCCCAAGCGACGACTATGCTTTTGAGTTGCACTTCAACTTGCACTGTAGTTCGTTATGGGGGGCGGGGGCAGGCTAGTTGTGTGTTGGAGTGGGGTGGTAAATAACAGGTATCACTGATTGACCCAAGTCATGCTGCTACAAGTACCAAAGAACAAAAAAAATAAGGTTAAAAAAATTAAAAGGTGTGAAGCCTCTTAAATTTAGAATTATAAATGCAGTATTTTGCACTGCCTTAGGTTTCAATTTAACGGAAAAGTACAATATTTCATGGCAACACTACTTCAGATACTATTTAAAGCCCCAAACTTATTTTATTTACACAAGTACCATTTACCTCTCTGTCGTACCTAAAAAATATTACTGCACTGGGAACGTTACATGGGAGTTTATTTCCAAATTATAATACATGATTTTTTACAAACAATAATATTTGCTTATAAAACACCCTTTTAAAATAATGGTATCTTCCCAAAGAAACATTCTGCACCATGTTCTCTGACTGTTTATGAAAAGCAAAACCCCGGTATCATTTGTATTTATTAAGTGAAGTATTTGTAATTTTCTTCATACTTAAGTGGCATTACATAAAATTTTGTCTTTTTTGAGTTGAAAACCTGAAAATGTGCCATAGAAGTGTTGAAAAAATGGTCGTTATTTGGGTGTTCCCCATGAAAACCAAGGGTTGTTGAGAGGTCTGACATAAGTGTAAAATTTAAAGTACGTATTACCGAAAAAGACCTATTCAACACAAACATTTGAAGAAAATCCCATTTTTTAAGTCCTGCCAACTTTTCCAATTTCGTCGATTTTACAGAAAATGTCTTTTAAGATCATGCAGAAGTTTCTGGATCTGCGGATGCTTTTCCAACAAATCAATTCTCAGGATAGTACTGCTTCAAGCTTGGGAAGATGGTGTTAGATTCCTGAGTTTTCGGAAACAGGACTTAAGAAGGACGTTCAAGATATTGCTTCCCTTACTACCAGGGAACCGGTGTTGTTACCATCTTTCATGCGATAAACCCACAACTTATCTCTCCGATTGGATTTTAGTACTCCAGAACTTCTGATACTCATGCATTATTTGAGGTTTTCGTTTGTTGTTTGTAACGTCGATGAGATCATGAGATTTTTATTTATAGGGCTTTACGAGACTTCTTTGAAGTACAAAGCACAAGCTTCACTAATTACGTTTGATGCTGTCGGTTCTACATCTAGCAGCTTTTACTTTGGCGACTGAACCGAAGAATTTGCGAAGAAAACCATGGTAGATTAAATCGCTGGATGTACATTTTGACGGGATGGGATATTGGAAAGAGAATGAGGTCTCTTTCAAAACTGGACCAGTTTTCTCGACTGATAGAATGTTAATCTTGAAGAAAAGTCTTCCCAAATCCTTTAAGCATGCGGAGATTGCCCAAATTTGACCTCTGTTATTAAATAAAACTTTCGCCGAATTGGCTTTGTTGTTGATTACAGCCTTTGTATTCACGAAAGCATTTACAAGGCCGGTAAGTTGGATACGGGATCCACCCGCAGGAGTAGGATTATTCAATAGAGAAATAAATACAGTGATTTGGCTATCTTTCCGGGTGGGTTCTTGTAAAAAGTTGCTCGAGGCTGAAGCTGTTGCAGATGTCAATAAAATTTTTACCCTTGGCTAAAATGATACTGCCCACTTTCAAGGATTGATCCACTCCAGTTGATATCTTTCAAATTACAATCGCAACCCAACAAGATTTCACAGTTTCCCATTAGTTTTTGGTGTTGTAATTTAGACAATGATTGTTTTGAGTACATCAATCGGACCATGTGAGGAGTCTGGATTGTAAAAGGCACACAAAATAAGCTTTTTATTGGTACATTCAACCTTAAACGAATGCATCAGAATCAGTTCCAGATAATCAATTTGGTGAGCAGACATGATTCTTGATGGCCAATTAAGACCCCCCAATCCCTCTGAACGGTCTCTTTCCTGAAATACTTGCACAACCTCAGGGGGACACGTTCAGCGTCCAGGACAGACCATTTAGCCAAAGTTTCGGTTTGGCCGATAATCATATCGGGCTTTTGTTCATACATCATTGCATGAAGACTGGCACTGTATTTTTCAAGCTTTGAAATTTAATGTTTCTGAGTATGGTGCGCTTTCTTTGATTAGTCTTTGGTCCACTTTGCACGGCAGATATCCTGTTCCTGTGTGTTTAGTGGTGTGACGCCGCCCATTGGGTCTCCTCCCTTTCACGACTCATGCTTGAGTCAAGCGGATTAATGGGTTTACAGATTCAAAAAAGACAAGTCATATCATCATCAAACATAGACCCCCCAGACAGAATAATTGGGCGGCCCAATTGGTGCATACCCATGATCTACTGGTATTGGCAAGGAGACTATATGTTCTACTACCCATGTTGACACAAGATGCATGCATCCATTTGCTCGCATTCCTAACATCAGAATACGGGGGGGGTGGTTTATCCCACAATTCGCCAACAAATTCCACAAGGTGCGGGTGGGTCATTGAAAAACCACTATCAGTGGGAGGCCCTGGATTTGGGTTGACATCATTTCCCAAACGATAGTCAGTACCATGTAACCATGACACGACCCCTCAAGTACGAAGTTTTTAAAATTCGTACGAGGCGGGAGATAGTAGCAGCATATTAACTTCCCAAAACAGTACAAGTACGTAGTAGTAATCACACAAGTCATCAGTATAAACCTGCTTGATAGCTCAGTCGTTAGAGCGTCGACGGCCGGTAATGCGAAGGTCGCCGGATCGAATGCCGACCCCAGCGCCACTATGGTAGGTTTTTGTCAACACATCGTGCGTGGCCATCTCCAGGGAAAGATTAATAAATATATACAAGTCATACAGTAGCTTCCCTAAAATCTACAGTTATACATTACAGTTCCGGTTTGTTGTGTCGCCTATGCGCATCAAAATCAAGAATTGTGGTTTTAGAATAACAAATGGGCAAATTCATTCTGGCATTTATGATTGGTACGGCAAAAATGTACTTCACCGATGGTAAACAGACCCGTAGGCAGAACTATTGGTATTGCGTAATTTAAAGGCCGACCCGGACATATACAAACCCAGTTACAGTCGAATTCACGTAAATTTGTTTAAAAAAACATTTTTGAATAAAATCCTGGGGTACTGAATAGTCACAAAATATGGTTCAATTGTAGAATCTAAAAAAGGTATGATTGACGAATATATAAAAAGACCAGATTGGTCGTTAAAAACGGGAGGGAATTAAAGAGAAAAAACGAAGGAAAGAAGAAAAATCCCTCGATTAAAAATTAAAAATCGTCTTAGCACCCGCGACAGCAGCCCCTTCTGATTAAACACAGCAGACCCAGGTTCTGTTGTGTTGCACATCACCTGAAGTGCCAAAATCTCTAAACGCCAAAACCACCAACTTTTTTATAACAAAGGACCGTCGTTATGTTGGCTAGAGAACAGATGATGGTAGAGACCGGGTCAAGGGGAGGCATTATGTGAACTTGAACAACATCCCTAAATAATAACTTGGCGGGATGACCTACACGTCGGTGATCACAAAGATTCCAAAAAAGACAAAAATTCTCAACTGTTGATGTCACCGGCTTGTCACAGGTCAATGATGAAAAGCCACCAAACCATTAGTAGGCCTTGACATGCGTCTGGTATTATAAGACGTTGAAAACATTCATCTAAAATCGTAAGTCCGATGATTTCTGTAATATACTTACCATAGTAGTTTAAGAAAAACTAATTTAATCGTCGTCTTTATAAGTTCTTTTGTATCACGGTTAACCAAAAGCGGTGTGCGTGGTTTCACCCCCACCCCTTGGGAATCGTTGGTTATGGAAGTCGTAATTACACCAGAATGCTTATATTTTTTATAGTCACGTGTTTACTATGCCTTTCGTACTACATACCTCGTATGGCCGTGTGCATTGCCAATGTCGTCGTTAAGTCCGCGAGTCGCCCCAAAATTGTCAATTTCCACAAAAATCAATTATGCGTTTTTTAAAAAAGGAAGAAGATTATAGCGGATTATGTTTTTCGGCAATAAATAATGAAATTGATTATTTTTACATAAACAGGGTTTTTAGAGAGCCCCATATTTGTACCATATATTATTCTTGGGTTAGAGCTAGGGTATGTTAAACAACACTCACCAACAAACAATATGAACATTTAGGGTGTCGATTTTTCCATTATGGTCATAAAATCTTTGTGTGGAGTGTAAAGTGGGTGTGATGTTTTTCCGTCGTATTTTTAACGGGCGGGAGGAGAACCACAATTTACCGAACGTAGGTATATTGAAGAAAACCGTAACACACATTTACACTGCTGCGGAGTATTGTCCGTGGCATTGAGTCCTAATAAATCAACAGCCAAAACCACTGCTTGTACGTTTTTTGTTTCATTTATGTCCAAACATATATTCATGATGTGCTTTATTTCGTCATCTACTACAACGACCTCTCCAGACAAAAATGACTTTAAATTATGCACTCAATATACAAGCCGTTATATTGACCAATGAGTGACTAGCTTTTTCACTGCATGCTAACACAATCATCCATGTGATTATGGTGCTTCTTATCCTCTATAATAGTAAAGCCTCAGCACAGGAAGCATGGGTCAGTTCACACAACAATGGCATTTTCTAGGAACCACACCCCAAAGGCTTTTAAACAAGGTACTTCCATTGACACACACAGGCATATTAACTATCGCCAAACACCTGTAAGATCAAAAAAGTAACATTTTATATTTAATACCAAATTTTTGGTTGCCAAACAATATTATAGGCCCAAATACCTATTTTCCCCATTATATCCAACCTGAGAACATGACATGCCTCCCTCCGATGAAAGACTGTGTCATCTTCTTAAATAATGAAGTAAGGTAGCCGTGTAAGGATATTATAACATTATCATAAATAAACAATGAAACATATAAACTCAGAAATCTGGGATTAGTGCCAAAATGGAAGTCCTTAATATTTTATAATACAACAGAGTAATTCAAGTTCATACAATCCATACGAAAAATGAAGCTCACGTCTCAGATTTCAATATACGTTGACAGGAGTGCACTCGTAGCCTCAGCTGGTAAATGGTCAATACTGAAGATAAGGTCGAGATTGAAGAGAATGAACTTGTCCAAGTTAGTACAGCTAGAATATTTCAACCTAAAATGTCCAAATGAATGAAATCTTCCAATCATTATTTATATTTGGGCGTTAGGGGTTTGTGAAATGGCAGAAATTAACAATTTTAAACAGTCATATTTAATAATCTTTCCCGGAGATTGCCAGCGCACATAGTGTTGAAAAAAAAACCAATATGCGCTTGGCCTGTCCCTGATTCGAACCGGCGACATTCGTATTACATGCACGAAGCTCTAACAAACGGAGCTATCAAGCAAGGGTTGGTAGAAGAGCGATAGATTAGATATCATCTATAAGGTGTTAGGTTCGAAAGTGTCTTTCGCTTTCCTAGCTGATAGCATCAAAACGGTTGTTAAATATACGATTATATTTGTTTTGAAATTTAAACTACTTATTCTCCAGGTAGACAGGAGGGTATCTATTTATGTAATCTTTCCTGGAGATTGCCAGCGCACCATGTGTTTGAAACAAAAAACACCATGTGCGCTTGGCCGGATTCGAAAACGGCGACCTCGTATTACATGCACACGACGCTCTAACCAACTGAGATATAAAGCGGGGTGGTTAGAATAGCGATAGATATATTTAGTGTTAGGTTCGAAAGGGGTTTGTGCCCTTCGCTTTCCTTGCGGATAGCATCAGACTGTATTTCACATATACGATTATATTTGTTTTGAAATTTAAAATACTTAGTTCGTCAGGGAGACAAGATGTTATATTTATTAATCTTTCTGGAGATTGCCAGCGCACGGTAGTGTTGAAAAAAAAAACCCATGTGCGCTTGTCCGGATTCGAACCGGCACCTTCGTATTACATGCACGAAGCTCAACCAACTGAGCAAGCCGGGTTGGTAGCGAGCGATAGATATCATCTATAGGTGTTAGGTTCGATATGTGTCCTTTCGCTTTCCTATCGGACAGCATCAGAACTGTATATTTAAAACACTATCGTGCGCTGGCAATTCCAGGGAAAGAGTAATAAAGAGTTTAATCCTTGTCTACCTGGAATAAGTAGGTGTAAATTTCAACACAAATATAATCGTAGATGTTAACACCCAAAAGCTTTTAACAGGTACTCATGCACTACACATGCCATATTAATATGCAAAAATACTGCTGTCATATCAAAAAAGAACAGTTTATAATTTATCAAATTTGCAACAATTATTTATAGGCCAAACAAATACCTATTCTCCCCAGTATCTACAACCGATAACATGACAGTGGATGCTTTGGAAAACCCATTATGTCCCATTGCAGCCGTCATTGCTTTTTCACTCTAGACTAAATCTTAGAAAACCTTTTCTTATTCCATCTTTCTCATTAAGACACTTAAGACCTTTGAAAACGGGCTTATGCTAATTGCAGATTCGCGGTGATGCAGTGAGCGCGCCCATGCCCAGCAGTTCGGAATGTGACCGCATGAAATGAAAGTCCACTCGCTATCGATTCTTCGATATCGGTCACACTTCATGCACCGCAGCTGGGCTGGCGGCCGCTTCACTGCATCCACCGCATCTGCATTAGCATAAGCCCGGTTTTTCTAAAGGTCGTAACATCAGTGATTTTACACGCCGAAAGAGTCAAAATATTTGAAGTCCCAGGAAAATGCATAACATTGCAGGATAAAGTCTGTATAATTCTCATAAGTACTTTTTCCAGTGAAGAATTGCCACAAAGGAGACCAACGGCGGTTTTTTCAAAGAGATGACCTCCCATCAATTACGTGTGTTGTTGTAGAAGGTGTCCGTTCGGACAGTAATGACTAAAAATATCCGATTTGTGCTTATTAGGTTGCTCTGGATCTTATCATTTTTGAAGGGTATGTTAGGGTACAAGTACTTGTAAGAGACATTTGTAAAAATATGATTTTATGAGTTCTTTACGATTTTATATGATTTAGCAATCCAGCTTAGTTTGCCTTTTAAATGATTCAGATGGGGGACTTTCCTTTCACAACGGACATGATGCTCATTTACCTTGGTCATTTTCTCTTTTTGCAAGGCGTATCCAATTCGAAACACCTACCATAAAAGGTGGTATATGATGTCATTCGGACCCACAAAAATTCAGCCACCTCTACGGAACCCGTACGGAGTGGGGATTACAACCAGATTTGGTCTGCCCTGAAGGAAAAACGCGGGTGATTCATCAAATATGGGATACTGTTGGTTGACTGAAGGATATGTTTTGTAAGAAACCCTACTCATACGATGCAAATGGAAACATTGGACGAACATTACGAAATTATTGGGAGCTTTTTGGGAATGTAAGATATCCGGTAAAATTACTTCAAAGGTGGGGTCTGTTTGAGATTCACGGCGCAGGGACAAATCAATCAAATTGTCACTAGCAGCTAGTGGTAAATCTCCAGACGAGTCAGGTACATTCCTTGACGCCAATCTGCATTTCATCTTGCAACACACTACCAAACACACGCAAAGGGGTTTATGGCAGTATCTCGTCAGGCTGCAAGGAAAGCTAATGACAGATGCCATTCGCGGAAAAGTTTCTTATTGGAAAATAAAACGGCAACATCATCTCGCTATCTACTGGGCAGGTTTGGCTTGTACGAACGCCATGGCATCAAAATACAATTTGCTCTTCGTATATTTGGAGCTCCATATAAAGGTTCAGAGTGTGTTTGTCAGTACAGAGGGTGTATTGAGGCCCAATCCCACAATGCACCACGTTTGGAAAATCGTACTTCAATCAGGGCATGTGAACTACCACCAAAGGACGGAGTGCGCAACACAGAAATAACCAGAATGGGACACGAATTTTAAAACCCAAAAGGCTAGTTATTTAGGGACATTTTGCAAACGATCATGAATTGGCTTGTGGTTCTTAAACTTCTTGAACACTTTTTATACCAGAAGAGTACTGGAATTTGTTTAGTCAGTACAGTATAGGCAAAAGATAATGGAGTCTCTGCTGCCAGTATATAGAATGAAGGAAATAACAATCTGGGATTAACTGATTGAGTCCTAATATTATAATACCAGATAAGTCACACGCTTTACGAGAGAAATACATAAACAGACAAAAATATCATTTATGAGGTTCTATCATCCAGGTTTCTAATGATAGGTTTTGGGAGATAAGAATTTTTTTTAATTTACATTTGCTAAGCTTAAAATGATATATAAATTTTTATGGTTTCAGATTTTTCAAATTGTTTAAAGGTCGCCCTTGGGTAAACGGTTCTTTTGTTTGATATTCTAGTGAACTTATATAAAACGATCAAACAGGACAAAAATATCATTGATTGAGGTCTTCATCAAGGTTCTACCTGATTTTTGTGAGATAAAGAATTTTTTTAAATAATTGCTCTAAGCTGTAAAATGATATATATATGTTCAGATTTTTCACATTGTTTTTAATTTTGCTTTTTTTAATTTTTCAACAAGTTTCATGTTGTTTTCTGTGAACTTTAAACGCTCATTCTCAAAATGACAAAATGTCAGTTAAAACATTGTAATTTCGCTAGAAAATGATCATGAAACCATCCATCAATAAAAAAATCGGTCGGTGTCATCCCAACTCAGACAAATAAAACTTAAGTTGATTCAAATCTGCTTAATACGTTGAAGATACTGGATCTCATATGGATCTATAGTTTATATAGATACTATGAAATTATGTACTTTTTGTGTAAAAATTTTCTACCAGGAATACAACGTTATCCAGTGTAATTTTTACTGATAGCGACGGTCATTTCATCATCAATTAAGTGTGAAACATATAAAGAGTAAGAAAGATTGTGCTTGGACATCTCTGTATAATACAAACAGACTATGCTGGCAAAGGAATACATGATTTCAACTTTCTTGGAAAGTATTATTTATGATATTTGTGCCATTTGTCCATCAAATTATTTTCAAGGTATACTACAGGCACAAAACTCACAATTGCTGATTGGGATTTCTAATTATTCAAGTAACTTGGAACGATTACAAAATTTTAATGAATGACCCAAATCAGATAGATTTCATTCTTTGTATTATTGGCGCTGGATAACGTTTGTTGCACACCATGTTTTTATATAAGTGTTCAAGATCAAATCCGCCTCAAACACTCAACATGTTAATCCATTGTTATGTACTTCTGTCATTCTATTATATTATGTATCGGTAAGCAAAATAAATAAATATACAAAGATATTTTAACCTGTTTGTGTAACATGCATAAAGGTGACCAATGTGACCCTCATCAAAGAGCTTTAACACTCCTACAAATTGATATCTTTTAGTCATCAAAAGTAATGGTTATATTCTTTGACAGTGGAAAGGCATTCATATACTGACATTTTGGTTTTGTTAATTTCTATATGTTCTATAGAATTCAATAGGGCGGCCAATTTGTCAGCAAATCTACAACCTTGCCACCTTATAGGGAATCTAATTTGAATTAATTTGTTGTTAATGTCCAAAATAATGAGTATTAAAAGTTAAGATTAAAGTATGAGATTAGTCTTTGACCTTACAAAACAATCATATCTGGCATTATGGTTTTGTTAAAAGTTTCAGAATTCAAAAGTAAGCCAATATGGTATCCTCAAAGATCGTTAAAATTACAAACAATGATATGATTCCGCTCATTGTTTAAATATTTAAAAAAAGAAAACATTTTTAAATTTGTAACATGCTAAAAAATGAAAAAGGGCAGCCCACTTATGGCTGCCTTCAAACCTTGAAATCTGCAAATTTTAACAAAAAAATCCTTATGATATCTGTATAATTATATTTATTCTATTATTCCAAAAAATGTTGATGGAAAGTTGTATATAAAGTAAAACAATTCGTTAGACTAGGCCAGTGCAAATTCGAAGAGTTTATTTGTTTTGTCAGCAAGCTAAAAATTCAAGATGGCTGCAGATTAGTGTAATTAAAAACAAATGCCATATATGCAATTTATAATGTATATTCATCCCGAGAACATTATGGTTTTTTTTAAACTAAATAATTATGTGAATGTATGTGCATATGTGTCTCTGATGAAGAAAGAAAAAGCATATAAATGTCATTGTTTGTTGTGTTGCACAGGTTAAAATTCAAAATAGGGCAACAATAGGCCAGTATGGCATGCTTTTCCTGGAATGGTCTCATTCGCTATTTGCCACGGGGAGTAAGTTTAGTCGGCCCTTCGGGTCGTGTTGACAATTATAAAATTTCCTCCATCCCCCCGAAGGTGTGTGGAGAAAAGCAGGGGAACGGCTTTCTAATACCTCAATTTAGGTAGTAGGGTTTTAGTTGTCCTTTGCTTAGGCTCTTTTAACAATTATGGACTTTTGTTACAATTAGGAATTTTGCGCCAGGCATTCCTGTAGATAGTTGAAGGCCCAGGTATTTGTATGATTGAACGATTTCAATAGGGGTTATTATAATAATGCCATGTCCTACAGCACTCGATTAAGCGACCTCCTTGAGAAAAAAACATTGATCTGCGTTTACTGATGTTTACATCATTTCCCACAGTCACAAAAATTTGTAGAGATTTTTTTTGAAAAATCTGCTTCTTAATCCCCCGACTGGATCAGTCCTGATAACTATGTCATCGCTATAAAAAAGAGGTTTTATGTTCCTTAGTGTCTGAGGAAATTTAAATAATGCATTCATGGAACTCATTTGCATCAAGTAATTCGAACGAAAAAAGTTCCGACAAAAACACAGAGTAGTAATTGAATGGGGGCTGACTAAACACTCCTGTTTGGTCAATTTTACAATTTCCAAAATCAGAAAACGAGGTTACCTTGGGCAGTACACAATCGCTTGTACTTCTTTCATTTAAACTATGAGAATGTTTTTCATTACCCGGGGTATTCCGATGGAGACAAGCTTTTTTATAAGCAAAGTTCTAGAAAAACACTGTCAAAGGCTTGTTTAAAATCAACAAAAATACAGGAGCATGGTACTATTGGACGGTGAGTCTTCTTTGAAATCACTGCATATTAAATGAACAAATATTTACGTGAGTAAACCTTGCGAAATCCTGTTGATTCTCTGGGAGTTTCTCGTGTACCTCACACCAGGCAGTCAATCTTGAATTAATCATTAAAACGATTTTCCCCAAAAGCAATCAAGGCAGTGTAAAGGTCTATAATTTTGGGGTATTGTGTGGGACTTTTTTTGGTATAGGAACTATCCTACCTTTTTCATGCCGCTAGGAAAGGAAAAGTCCATGATCAAACAAATAATTGAAACAGCTCATGAATAACTTCAATAATGCCATTTGGTGCCATTTTTAACATACTCAATAGGCAGTCCATCCAAGGCCCCGGCATTTGTTTGGTTTTCAACGATTTTTGCATAATAATTTCATAATCATACCAAGAGGATTATTCAAGACGTCATCGATGTCGTACATTCAACCTCTGTATCTGAATTTGAAGTGACCGGGTCAGAATTATACTTTCTCCAGTTACACTTCCTCATTACTCGATTATCTTCTTAATATTTCAGATCAAAGAGTGATTAGTAATATATATTTAACCCAGTCATCCAAACTCAACGGTGTTTGCTCACCTGTGTTTGCTTGATGGTCGTAAATGGTTTCACCTGTCTCCCAAAATTTTGTGTGAGGTATTATAGTCCTTCCAATTGAAGAACGACACTTGTTTTGTTGGGTAGTAGGTAATGTGTTTTTGTTTGCAAAGTGATTTATATTGTGTTTGATATTTTTCTTTTTTTAAAGCTTTTTATTTTTATGTAATTTGTTTGACGGAATTTTCGTAACAATGACAGCCTTTAATTTTTTTTTAAGATGCTGACATTCGCGATGATTCAAACCATTATTACAAGGTACATTATTGACACGGTCATAAACATAGCGAGGTTTAACTAGCATACGGTTGTGAGCAGTAGTATATCAGGATTTGGTGTGATGTTTTCTTTAGCAGCTGCTAGAATTGTTGACACCTGTCTGCCAGTTATACGGAGTGTGTAAAGTCGGAACGGTGTAATTTGCGTTCCATTGACCTGTATATTGTATGTGTTATTTTCCTTTTCCTCCCCTCGTTGTGTTTTTTTTCTCGCTCTTCCCCTTTTTTTTTTCTCCCCCTGAAAAAAAATATTTTTCTTTTTTCCTCTTTGTCCGTGTAGTTACACCTTTAGTTCCCCATGCCCCCTGACCTTCATTTTCTAGTTTGTCGTTCTTGCGTTGTTGGTCCCACCTCTACAGACATGATATTTTTTCTCTAGTGATTCTTCCCCCACCACTCCTAACGCCGGTCGATGGGTGATTTCACTTATTCTCCTTCTTATCTTTTTGTCATGTCACCAACTTCCAACTCCCCACCCACTACATAGATTAATGAACCTTTTCTGTTGATGTTGAACAGGTGGTTTTTGATTTGATCCATCACAATAGTCCGGGGCCTTCTTTGCTACTTCAGACCAATTTTTCTCCTTCCATTGTGACACGTGTCTCTTCTTTCCCACATTCACACCTCACCTTATTATTAATGTTTTCTTACCATGTGTGTTCACCCTAGGACCCAAGTTTTTACCCCTGTCTTTTCCCTGTATTATTTCCCGAAGCTCCTCGACTGGATGCCAGACGCTAAACAATGAGTTCAGGAAAACGCAAAAAAACATAAATTCAAAATGGCCACACCCAACACACCTAAAAACTAATATGATTAATTTCTACTCAAATACAGTTGTATTTCTTTTTGCCTGTCCAGTCAAAAAACACCATGTGACCAATTATTATAATGTGAATCATTAACCCACCTAATTAAGAGGATTCCAATATGGCCGCCCATACACCAAAGCAGCTGGTATTTATCTACTTTGACCGTAGATGTAACAGACAGATACCAATGCTTTAGTAAATTTTCAATATTATTAATTGAAACAATTATGAATAGCTTTCCACAACAATTTTCTATCAATCAAATAATAAACCATTCAAGATGGCTCCCAAACGGCAAAATATTCATTTATTGTATTTTAAAGGTCAATTGAGTATGTTACCATGGTTTTGTGTTATTGATCATACTTTTATAACTGCTGTTTCAGAGCAATTTAAATATATAACATCGTCCAAGTGATTGATATCTCACAGATGGCATCTAGGAAGGCATTCATATGGCTGCAAATGTCAATCAATAAAGGTCAGTAATTCCTTCACGCATAGTAGGCTAAAGATATATATTTTTGTTTTAGTGGGATTATCACTTCCAAAATTTAATCTCACAGAAGGCTATTATCTTAAGTGTCATGGTTGGCTTTATTTCATCAAACTTTTTATATTTCCCTCAACATGTGATGCTCTTTTAAGGGACGCCTTCTAAAACCTACCAAAAACAAAAGGGATTACAATTTACATTACATGGTAACATTAGTGATCGGTATTCTTTTTTTCGCTATTGCTCAACTCGACGTGCATTGCAGCCATTTGGATACCCATTTTGGATGGCTTCTTACATGTATCGATTAATCTGATTACCTAATGGGTGGACATTATCTGATTTGACTACATAGATATACACAAACATGCAGCAGTACTAGGTAAGACACAGCTATCAATTATATCCATTTTAGAGGATAGGAAGCCATCTTTGGATCCTATAATGACGAATTTATTATCACATTTTTTTAAATTAGTCTTATGATTTTATTTAATTAATTTCTTTAAAAATAATTATTGACAAGTCACCCATTGTCTGCAGTTAAAAATAGATCACGATCAGACACGTTGTTTTGTATTGCGCGCCCCATATTGAATTCATTGTATTATCGTGTTGTGACAGGAATCATATGTTAATTGTCACAATGGATGTTTTAAACGAGAGATAGGATGAAAAAAAATCACAACTTGCTTCGTGAACAAGACGTTAATTGTTTTGTGTTTTGTTGGCCATTTTGATGTTTTGCGTTTGACAAAAATTGCTCAAGGTGTGTCGTTCGTGTTGCATCCATCGATTCAGAATACAGTTCTATTTTTTTATCTATAATTTTAATATTTATTCTGGCTTATGAAACCCGTTCGAAAACAATTATATATCTAAGAAAACAAGGGTTGATATTAGGGTATTATGAATCGGCCAGGCCTGGACTATATTACTGTTTTGGTGTTATCAGGGTTCCTAAAAACATTTGTATTTAGTGTTCACTTATTCATAATCATTATTTTTAACATCCAATGTCTATAAAGAAGAACAAGTTTAGCCTTTTAATAATTAGAGGATTTGCGAGAACTTAGACTATGTAAAGCTGATTTTGTAAAAACATTCGACCTTGTTCCTTTCTCTGTATCATGGCAATGAAACAATTCAAGGACACACGGACCATAGGACGTTTTGTTCCTTGATGCCAGACGGACAAGTTAGACTAGTGCAGCGGATCCCCGAAAAGATCTGCATTGGTGCCATTCAATCCCGGGAAGGGAACTTGTACCAGAGGGTCTGTTTACAAAAAGAATTTGTTGTTCGTTCGCGTCGCCGAAACAGTGCCCCTAAAAGTACCATACAAAGTCCTTTTACGTGAGTTTAATCTACAAAAATGGTAGATTAGAAGATTCTTTTGTGCCCCACCCCCAGGTTTTTTCAGGAACTTACATTTTTTTTAAGTTTTCTGTTTAATGAGGCGACTGGTGTTGAAATTCCGACAAAACGTAATATTTTCGATCGTAACTGTGCCATACTTGTCACCTGACGGAAGATTACACAACTATAGTTGCAACATTTTGTACATGATTATGGGTAAGTTTTCTTTTGGTTTATTTTCTTACGCCCTCTTAACAGTATGTTTTTAGCCGACTTGAGGCTGGTAAAAGATCCGTATGGGAAAGGGACACCCCGAATGGTGCCATTCGGGGATTCGCGTTCAAATAGTCTATTATTAATTAGAATTATTGCGAGCATTTACAATTTTTGAGCCCTGTATAGCTATTGTCCTCTATTCTCTCTTGCACAGGAGTGACCCGGCTTTTTTCAGTTAACTATGAAATATGGAAATCCAACCAAATACTACATAGAAGACCCAAACAATACTGTACTTTTTCAGCTGCATAAACTTTGGGGATCCTGGTCTTAGGTGGTATTTAGGGGCATATACGACATGTGTTTCATTGTGGGTATTTTTTCATGGTCTTTTTTGGTTTGACTTGATTTTTGTGGCCATTTGATTCAGGATTTTGTTACGTATTTTTATTGTTTTTGATTTTTTGTGTTTTTTGAAAGATATTGCGTTGTAGCCTTTTGTGAATAGTTCTTTAACTATTGTTGGAAATTTATTAAAATGGAATTATTAGTTACTGTAGAAACCAATCTTTCACCGGGGCCTTTCGTTAATCTACAATTTTTTAAACAAATTCAGGAAGCAAACTTATGCTCAAGTCATGTTTGAAAATAACCAGTTTCATAATGAGGATGCGGGAACTTATATGATGGCCTTTTTTTCTGTGTCGTTTGTTGTTTGATGCTCTATTTGGTGATCCAATTCAGACAGAGCCCAAAA